>VIAB01026165.1:9575-24722 GCA_009801035.1 Oophaga pumilio | reverse complement strand
TCTTTAAATGAGAAGGTGTATCCAAACTTTTGGTCTGTACTGTGCATGCTGTAGCAAACTTTTAATAGTCTGTGGGCGGAGGTGGTGGTCCCAAAGGAAGAGATGGAAGCAGAGGAGGATGTGGAAGGGATAACAGTATCTCGAAGTTCTGGACTGTCGTTGCAAAGGCTGGTGCCATGGGAGGAAAGATTACAGCAATCGAGGGGGTTCATGATTCCAGACAAAGTGACAATGAAGATGCAGGATCCGAGGAACAAATGGAATAAATGGAGGCGAGTTTGTTGCCTGAATTTGCCAGCCCTCACAGAGCAGCAGGCCTATACCTGTCACTATTCCATCTGTTACTGATCAATGTATTAGCTAGAAATGCTTGTCCAAGCCCAGTCCCATGCATTGATGCTGCGCAATTATACTGTTTGCACTCTGGGTCAATTGATGTCACTTTTCCTGGTGTGTGCCCCTAATTTGAGCTATTTGGGAAGCTTTTTGGCCCTCCTTAAGGTGTTGTCTATGCATTTGGTTTTGCCTCCCAATATATTCAATGGTGTTTGGGTTTATTTGACTAACTGTTCAACTAACATGTTCGGCGAATATGAGGACATTCGCCAAACTGAATATTGAAAACTTCACTCATCTCTACCGAGTACTGACTTCTTCAAGACATGACTCATCTATGCAGAAAATTACACACAAACTTCTATGGCTGATCATTTCTACAGTACACTCCACACTTTTTTACTCATTTCTACACTGTGAAAGATGAAGAAGAAAAGTGCAAAAGTACTGCACTGGTGTCATGCACAGTAACTAAACCTCCCTTTTGTTTCCTCCAAATACAACAGTAAAGTGCTAATCCCAGTATTAGTGGCTATCTTTTGTGCCTCAATACTGTTGTAATATCCCATATTGAGGCTCCATAAATAAATAATTAATAATGTATGTGCCTCAATGGGTAATATTAATAATTCTGCCCATTGTGGAGTAATAGTGTCCCGTATTTTGGCCTCCATACAGTAATAATTTCTAGGCCACATACAAAAATATTTAGCACAAAAAAAAAAAAAAAAAAAAAGCATGAACTGCACATCCAATAATCATACATTGATTTAAAGTCACTAGGCAAAAATTATATAACTGAACATGAGTTTCTTAGTTTAACATTCTGATCAGACTGTATGAAGCCCACTGCCATGTCACGGCAAAGCTCGTAGTGGGTCCTGACATGCCCTAACGGAGCGGATCCGTGCGGTGACCACACCCACAGAGGCAATGCACCAGCAGGGCAGACGGCCTGTTGCCTCACAGCACCCATGCTGCAAGACTGAGTCGCCATGACTCCCGACCGCAATGCACCACCAGCAGTCTGGAGTCATGGGGACTGAATGTTGCAGCACGGGTGCTGAGGAGAAACAGGCCGTCTGCCCTGCTGGTGCATTGGCGCTGTGCCGATGGTCGCCGCATGGCTCCCCTCCATTAGGGTTGATCAGGACCCACTATGAGGTTTGCCGTGACATGCCAGTGGGCTTCATACTGTCATATTGTTAAACTAAGAACCTCATGTTCAGTTATATATATTTTTTCCGAGAGGCATTAGATCATTTTATGATTTTTGGAGGTTCTGTCCTTTCTCTTTTTTTGCATATCGCATGATCTGTTTTTTTTCTTTTGGATGTGCACTCCTCCCATTTGGCACAGATGATTTTAATTAGCAGGAGACTGTAAAGTAATGGATCTAGCCCTTTTCTGCTCTCACTGAAGAGCTGGACGAAGGTGAGTTTCAGTGCTCCTTTCATTTTGGTGTGGGTGCCGTGTGGCGGCCATTGTTGCTGTGGCTTTGAGCTGGTGGGGCGGTGCGGTGCGGTCTGGATTCATGGAGACTCAGTCTTGCAGCACAGGTGCTGTGGGGCAACAGGCCGTCTGCCCTGCTGGTGCATTGGCTCTGTGGCGGTGGTCACTGCACAGCTCCGCTCCATTACGGTTGGTCAGGACCCACTACGAGGTTTGCCATGACGTGGCAGTGGGCTTCATACAGTCTGATCAGAATGTTAAACTAAGAACCTCATGTTCAGGTATATATAGTTTGCCGAGATGCATTAGATCATTGTAGGATTTTTGAAGGTGCTGTCCTTTCTCTTTATTTGCATATCACAAAAATATTTAGAATCGAGAGTCCGCAGTGGTTGATACCTTTTAATGGCTAACTGAAAAGATGGTAACAAATAGCAAGATTTCGAGACTACTCAGGTCTCTTCATCAGGCTGGACTAATACAAAATCTGAAGAATCACATATTTATGCACAACACAGCACAGAAACAATGCTGTGCTGTGTTGTGCATAAACATGTGATTCTTCAGATTTTGTATTAGTCTAGCCTGATGAAGAGACTTTAGTCTCGAAAGCTTGCAATTTGTTACCATCTTTTCAGTTAGCCATTAAAATGCATTAACCACTGAGGACTCTCAATTCTAAATCTTTTTCTATTTATTGGCTAACATGGTACAAACATATACATCTTTCCATGCTACATACAAAAATAATGTCATACAATTAGCCCTATATAGTAATAATGCCCTGCAGTTGGCCATATATAGCAATTATATGCCCCAGTAGCTATCATAAACTGATAATATATGTTCCTCACACAGTAATTATGTTACCCCTGTTACAATTATGTCTCTGAACCTGCCCCCCTTCCATTAACCCCTTAACGACTACCGATTTACCTTTTAACGGCGGTAGTTAAGGATACATAAACTACAGTTGTGGAAAAAGCCTATAGCGCCCCACAGAGTTGGCTTTTCTCCTGGGTCTCTACTGTCGGGGGTAGCCAAGACCCCATTGAACATGATTCGGGTCATTTTTTACCGCCCCGGTGTTGTGATCACCATTATTAACGGTATAAAAGCGACCGCAAAAAAAAATAAAAAATCCGATGTGCCATTCAATTTCTCTCTATTATGATGTGATCGCACATCAGAGGAGAGAGAAATAGGGTCCCCAATCCCCCCGAACCTCCCGGAGGTCCTCGAGCCATTCTGCATCCTCCGGTGGGCACCGCTATCTTCTTACGGTCAGAAAATGGTGGGTGCATGTGCAGTGCGCCCACAGAGTTCTGCCATCCGGCACCTAGCAACGATAGGAAGATTTTTCCTATTGGTTCATTTTGGTCACTGTGATAGTTGCTATCACAGTGATCAAAATAAAAAAGTAAATAATCCCCCTTTATCACCCCCTTAGCTAGGGAAAAATATTAAAATAAAGAAAATATATTTATTTCCATTTTCCCATTAGAGTTAAAGATAGGTTAAAGTGAGTTGGGCTAAAGTTTTAAGGTTAGGGTTAAGGATAGGGTTAGAGTAAGGCTAAAGTGAGTTGGGCTAAAGTTTTAGGGTTAGGGATAGAGTTAGGCTAAAGTGATTTTGGCTAAAGTTTTAGGGTTAGGGTTAGAGTTAGGCTTAAGTGAGTTGAGCTAAAGTTTTAGGGTTAGGGTTAGGCTAAAGTAAGTAGGGCTAAAGTTTTAGGGTTAGGGATAGAGTTCGGCTAAAGTGAGTTGGGCTAAAATTTTAGGGTTATGGTTGAGGTTAGACTAAAGTGAGTTGGGCTAAAGTTTTAGGGTTAGGGTTAGGCTAAAGTGAGTTGGGGTAAAGTTTAAGGGTTAGGGTTAGGCTAAAGTGAGTTGGGCTAAAGTTTTAGGGTTAGGGTTTGGGTTAGGGTTGGAATTATGATTGGGATTAGAGTAAGGGTTGGGATTAGAATTAGGGGTGTGTTGGGGTTAGGTTTTTGGTTTGGGTTATGGTTTTGGTTGAGATTAGGGTTAGGGGTGTGTTGGGGTTAGGGTTGTGGTTAGGATTGGTATTAGGGTTAGGGGTGTGTTGGGGTTAGGGTTGTGATTAGGGTTATGGTTAGGGTTGGGATTAGAGATAGGGGTGTGTTGGGGTTAGGATTGGTGTTAGAATTAGGGGGTTTCCACTATTTAGTTACATCAGGGGATCTCCAAATGCGACATGGAGCCACTATTGATTTCAGCCAATTTTGCATTCAAAAAGTCAATCGGTGCTCCCTCCCTTCTGAGCTCAGCCGTGTGCCCAAACAGTGGTTTACCCCCACATGTGGGGCATCAGCGTACTCAGGACAAATTGCACAACAACATTGATGGTCTAATTTCTCCTGTTTCCCTTGGGAAAATAAAAAGGGGGGCTGTTATAATTCGGTAATGAAGGAGGATAACAGGAAAAAGAGGCTAGGCACCCAGACACCCAGAGAGGTTAGTAACTTAGCAGATTGTAGATCCCTGAACTGACAACACAACTAGAATTAGCCGTGGGACGTACTTACGATGACCTAGATGCCTCCACACAGCCAAAGAGTAAACTAAGCCTAAAGAGAGAAAGGGAAGGCTACCTGCCCCAGTGTAGAGCCCCAAAGGAATAGATAGCCCCCAAACATATATTGCCGATGAGAAAGATGAAGCACAAACACAGACAGAAAATAGAGTAAGCAAATGCTGGGGCCCAAACTGTCTAGAAAGAACAGGATAGCAAAGGATACTGTCTGCAATCCAGCAAAAACACTAAGAAAAATTCCAACACGTCTGATATGCAAAAATACTGAGGCCACACGACCTCTCCCCGCTATATCAGAACCCTGGTGTGAACTGGGTGCAAATCAAAGAGCGACTGAAATAACAGGAACTAGAAACACAGAAAAGACTGACACAAGCGGCGAAAGATAAAAATAGAGTCCAGCACGGGTCCCTGCTGGGGACCCAGCTAAACTAACTCCAGTAAGGCAGAAAACTGAGAAAAGCAAAAGGTAACAACTGCTACAGATTTAAGCAGCCAAATAACTTATCTGACAGATGCAGGACACTGCAGCTAGCAAGCTGACTTCCAGAAGACTCAGGAAGAAACAAATCACTGGCAACAACCATGGGCAGGCTGCTCGATTATATATCCCCTATCAGTAACACCTGATCATCAATCATCCTTCTCAGGTGATCCACTTCTGTCAACCAGATCAGCTCCATTACCAGCAGCAACTACCAGAGGGAGCCCAATCTCAGAAGTCACGTTTAAAGTGTTCACAACAGTACCCCATCTTGAGGAGGGGTCACCGGACCATCACCCAAGCCACCAGGCCGATCAGGATGGGCCCGGTGAAAGGCGCAAACCAATCTCTCTGCATGAATGTCAGAAGCGAACACCCAAGAATTATCCTCCTGACCATAACCTTTCCACTTGACCAAGTACTGGAGTCTCGGTCTAGCCAGACGAGAATCCAATACCTTCTATACTTCATACTCCAGATTACCCTTAACCCATACAGGATCAGGGGCAGCAGCCATAGGAACTACTGGCTCAACAAACCTTTTCAACAAAGATTTATGAAAAACTTTGTGAATCTTAAACGTTCCTGGAAGAGCCAAACGGAAAGAAACTGGATTAAGGATTTCCAAAATCTTATAAGGTCCAATGAACCTTGGCTTAAATTTTGGAGATGCAACCTTCATAGGAATATTTTTTGAGGACAACCAAACAATGTCACCTAATTTAAACCGGGGACCATCAGTCCTATGCCGGTTGGCAAACCGTTGGGCCCTCTCCTGAGAGAGAGACAACTTATCCACTACTTTATTCCAAATCGGCATCATTTTCTTTACCATGGAATCAACACCTCGACAGGCAGAAGCCTCCACCTGCCCTGAAGAAAACCAAGAATGAAACCCGAAGTTGCAGAAAAAAGGGGACATCAAAGTGGCAGAACTAGCCCTATTATTTAGAGCAAATTCAGTCAAGGGCAAAAAAGAGACCCAGTCATCTTGATCAGCAGACACAAAACACCTCAAATAAGTTTCCAAAGTCTGGTTTGTTCTCTTTGTCTGCCTATTGGTCTGAGGGTGAAACACAGAGGAGAAGGACAACTGAATTCCCATTTTCGAACAAAAGGCTCTCCAAAATCTGGAAACAAACTGGACTCCTCTGTCAGATAAAATGTTCTCCGGAATGCCGTGCAAACGAACCACCTGCTGGAATTACAAGGGCACCAACTCGGAAGAGGATGGCAACTTTGGCAGTGGTACAAGATGGACCATATTGGAAAATCTATCACAGATCACCCAGATAAAAGTCATTCTCTGACAGACAGGGATGTCGGAAATAAAATCCATTGAGATATGGGTCGACGGCCTACTAGGCACCGGCAGTGGCACTAACAAACCACTAGAGCGAGAACAGGGTTTGGACCGAGAACAAGTCCCACAGGACTGCACAAAATTCCTGACATCACGAGATAAAGTAGGCCACCAAATTGACCGACTCACCAAATCTCTGGTGCCAAAAATACCGGGATGACCAGCCAACGCGGAGCAATGAATTTCAGACATTACTTTCCTCCTCCATTGGTCGGGGACATACAATTTCCCCATAGGGCACCGTTCTGGTTATCCCCCTGAAATTCCTCCAGGGCAAGTCTCAAATCGGGTGAGATAGCGGAAAGAACCACACCCTCCTTTAGAATAAAAGTAGGCTCAGTCACATCAAGAGAATCCGCAAGGAAACTCCTAGAGAGGTCATCAGCCTTAACATTCTTAGTGCCTGGAAGAAAGGAGATCACAAAATTAAAACGCGTGAAAAACAAGGCCCACCTAGCCTGTCTAGGATTCATTCGCTTGGCTGATTCGAGATAGATCAAGCTCTTGTGGTCAGTAAGGACCACAACTTGATGTTTGGCTCCCTCCAACCTATGTCTCCACTCTTCAAACGCCAACATCACAGACAATAATTCCCAATTCCCCACATCATAATTACGTTCAGATGGGGAAAATTTGCGAGAGAAGAAGGCACAAGGGTTAATCTTAGAGGTTACAGGATCCCTTTGGGACAAAACGGCTCCTGCACCAATCTCAGAAGCATCTATCTCCACCTGAACTGGGAGAGAAACATCAGGTTGCCATAGAACAGGAGCAGAAGGGAATCTCTGCTTAAGCTCCTGAAATGCCGAAACTGCCTCTGGAGACCAATTCACAACATCAGATCCCTTTTTGGTCAAACCCGTCAGTGGCTTCACAACACCAGAAAAATTACTTATAAATTTAAGGTAAAAATTTGCAAAACCCAAAAATTTCTGAAGAGCCTTCAAGGAAGTGGGTTGAACACAATCAAAAATGACATGAACCTTGACCGGATTCATTTCAATAGCGGACAGAGACAAAATAAATCCCAAAATCGACATTTTTTGTACGACAAAGAGACATTTTGATCCCTTAACATGCAAAGCTTTTTCTCTCAGAATCCGGAAAACAATCTGAACATGTTCCACATGAGAATCCAAATCATTGGAAAAAATCAAAATACCGTCCAAATAAACGAGCAAAAACGTGACAATAAAATCCGGGAAAATATCGTTCATGAAAGATTGAAAGACGGAAGGGGCATTAGTGAGCTCAAATGGCATCACTAGGTACTCAAAATGCCCCTCAGGAGTATTAAACACCATCTTCCATTCATCACTGTGCTTAATGCGAATAAGATTATACGCCCCTCTAAGGTCAAACTTGGTAAACCAACTAGCACCTTTCACTCTGGTGAATAAATTGAAAATCATGGGTAACGGATACTGATATTTAACAGTGATCCTATTAAGAAGACGATAGTCAATTCATGGCCTCAATGAGCCATCCTTCTTGACCTCAAAGAAAAAGCCGGCACCTAAAGGTGAAGAGGACGGTCTAATATGACCCTTCTCCAATGACTCTTTGATATAAGATCACATTGCATCATGTTCTGATACAGACAAATTGAAGAGCCGATCCTTGGGAAATTTTCAACTGGGCACTAACTAAATTGAATTAGTCAGGGACATCCTGAGACTGGGGAGAGGTAGAGAAAACAGGAGTGTCACTACGAACACATTGACAACCCCAACTAACCACAGACACAGACTTCCAGTCCAAGACAGGATTATGGGTCTGCAGCCAAGGAAAGCCCAGTACAATAATGTCATGTAAATTATGTAACACCAAAAGTTTACAATTCTCTTGGTGGTCCGGGGCTACCCGCATTATCACCTGAGTCCAAAACTGGGGTTTATTCTCCGCCAAAGGGGTAACAACAATACCCTGCAAAGGTATAGGAGTCCACAGGGGTACGATGGGAAAACCACAACGCTTGGCAACGTCAAAATCCATCAGGTTCAGGGCTGCTCCTGAATCAACAAAACCCTTAGCAGAAAATAAAGATAAGGAGCAGATCAATGTAACAGTGAAGAGGAATTTAGGCTGTACATTGCCCAAAACAAATGAGTGAGCCAAACGTTTTCCCCGCTAAGGGAAGATGGAAATAGTATGAGACAAAAAAATACAACTTATTACGCCTTCTAAATTCTTGACGTTGAGCCCTAGAAACAACCCTATCACACTGCAAGGGCTCAGAAGACCGCTTGAAAGGCAACTCTGCCTCTCGCATAGTTTTACGTTCACATAAATGTCTGTCAATTTGAATGGCTAAAGACATAGAGTCATTGAGACCAGAGGGAACAGGAAATCCCACCATAGCATCTTTTAAGGTATCTGCCAGACCTTTCCGAAAAAGAGCCGCTAGGGCATCATCGTTCCATTTAGTAAGGACTGCCCATTTTCGGAATTTCTGACAATATAACTCTGCCGCTTCCTGACCCTGGTTCAATGCCAATAAGGTTTTCTCAGCTTGATCAATAACATTAGGTTCATCATACAACAGCCCCAGAGTCTGAAAAAACGCATCCACATAAGCCAAAACAGGATCCCCAGGTGTCAGGGAAAAGGCCCAGTCCAGAGGGTCGTCGCGCAACAAGGCAATAACAATTTTAACCTGCTGCACCGAGTTCCCCAAGGAATTAGGTTTCAAGGCAAAAAACAATTTACAATTATTCTTAAAGTTCAGAAATTTAGACCGATCCCCAGAAAATAAATCAGGAATAGTGATCTTAGGTTCTACAGTAGACAACTGAGCAAGATAGGAAGAAATTCCCTAAACTTCAGCAGTGAGCATCTCCACATAATCAGACAAATGATTAGTCTCCATGAAGAAAAAAAAATCCTCCTACGGCCCCCAGAGAAAAAGAGGAAAAAATATATAAAAAATTCTGACAACTTTTTTTTTTTTTTACTATTCTTTCCTTCTTTAGAGTACCCTAGAATCGACAGTTTGGGACGGTGATTCTGTTATGATTCGGTAACCGAGGAGGATAACAGGAAAAATAGGCTAGGCACCCAGACACACAGAGAGGTTGGTAACTTAGCGGATTGCAGTCCTCTGAACTGACAACACAACCAGAATTAGCCATGGGACGTACCCACAATGAGCTAGACGTCTCAACACAACCAAAGAGTTAACTAAGCCTAAAGAGAGAAAGGGAAGGCTACCTGCCCAGGTAGCCCCCAAACATATATTGCGGGTGAGAAAAATGAAGCCCAAATACAAACGTAAAATAGAGTAAGCAAATTCTGGGGCCCAAACTGTCTAGATAGAACAGGATAGCAAAGGATACTGTCTGTAATCCAGCAAAAACCCTAAGAAAAATTCCAACACGTCTGATATGCAAAAATACTGAGACCACACGACCTCTCCCCCACCAAATCAGAACTGTGGTGTGAACTTGGTGCAAAACAAAGAGCTACTGAAATAACAGGGAACTAGAAACACAGAAAAGACTGACACAAGCGGCGGAAGATGAAAACAGAGTCCAGCACGGGTCCCTGCCTGGGACCCGGCTGAACTTAATCCAGCAAGGTAGAAAACTGATAAAAGCAAAAGGTAACAACGTCCACAGATTTAAACAGCCAAATAACTTATCTGACAGATGCAGGACACCGCAGGGAGCAAGCTGACTTCCAGAAGACTCAGGAAGAAACAAATCACTGGCAACAACCATGGGCAGGCTGCTTGCTTATATCTCCTCAATCAGTAACACCTGATCGTCAATCATCCTCCTCAAGTAATCGACTTCTGTCCACCAGACCAGCTCCATTACCAGCAGCAACCACCAGAGAGAGCCCAAACTCAGAAGCCCGATTTAAAGTGTTCACATCGGGGCTAAAAATTCATTTTTGTGAAAAAAAAGATTTTTGTGGAAAAAATGATTTTGTATTTTGATGTCTCTGCATTATAAACTTCTGTGAAGCACTTGAGACTTCACAGTGCTCAACACACACCTAGATAAGCTACTTTGGAGGTATAGTTTGCAAAATGGAGTCAATTGTGAGGGGCTTCTACTGTTTAGGCACATCAAGGGCTCTGCAGCATGACGCCCTTAGACCATTCCATCAAAGTCTGCATTCCAAAATGGTGCTCCTTCCCTTCCAAGCTCTATTATGCGCACAAACAGTGGTTCCCCCCACTTTTAAGGTATCAGCGTACTCAGAACAATTTGCACAACAACTTTGGGAGTCTAATTTCTCCTGTTACCCTTGTGAAAATAAAAAAATTTGGTGGCTAAAAAATCATTTTTGTGAAATAAAAAATTATTTTTTATTTTAACGGCTTGCGTTATAAACTTCTGTGAAGCATTTGGGGGTTAAAAGTGCTCACCACACATCTAGATAAGCTCATTGGGGGTCTATTTCCAAAATGAGGTAACTTGTTGGGGGTTTACACTGTTTAGGCACATCAGGGGCTCTGGAAACGCAACATGATGCCCGCAGACCATTCCATTAAAGTCTGCATTCCAAAAGGGCGCGCCTTCCCTTCCGAGCTCTGCCATGTGCCCAAAAAGTGGTTCCTCCCAATTTTGGGGTATCAGCGTATTCGGGACAAATTGCACAACAACTGTGGTGGTCTAATTTCTCCTGTTACCCTTGGGAAAATAAAAAAATTGCTAAAAAATCATTCTTGTGTAAAAAAAGATTTTTTATTTTTGCAGCTCTGCGTTTTAAACTTCTGTGAAGCAGTTGGGGGTTCAAAGTGCTCACCACACATATAGATAAGCTACTTGGGGGGTCTAGTTTCCAAAATCGGGTCACTTGTGAGGTTTATACTTTTTAGGCACATCAGTGGCTCTGCAAACGCAACATGATGCACGCAGACCATTCCATCAAAATCTGCATTTCCCTTCCGAGCCTCGACGTATGCCCAAGCAGTGGTTACTCTCCACATATGGGGTATCAGCGTACTCAGGACAAACTGGACAGCAATGTTTGAGGTCCAATTTCTCCTGTTACCCTTGTGAAAGTAAAAATTTGGGGGCAAAAAATTTTTTTCTTAAAAAAAATGATTTTTTATTTTCACATCTATGCGTTATAAACTTCTGTGTTGCACTTGGGGGTTCAAAGTTCTTACCACACATCTAGATAAGTTCCTTATGAGGTCTACATTCCAAAGCAGTCTGAATTGTGGGGGTTTGCCACTGTTTAGACACATCAGGGGCTCTCCTAACGCGACATGGCGTCTGATCTCAATTCCAGACAATTCTGCATTGAAAATGTCAAATGGTGCTCCTTCCCTTCTGAGATCTGCTGTGCGCCCAAACAGTGGTTTACCCCCACATATGGGGTATTGGCATACTTATGAAAAATTGCACAAGAACTTTGGAGGTCTAATTTCTCCTTTTACCCTTGGGAAAATAAAAATTTTGTGGGCGAAAATATCATTTTTGTGGAAAAATATGATTTGTTTTTTCACGGCTCTATATTATTATCTTCTGTGAAGCACATGGGGGTTCAAAGTGCTCAACACACATCTAGATAAGTTCCTTAAGGGGTCTAGCTTTCAAAATGGTGTCATTTGTGGGGGGTTTCGACTGTTTCGGCACAACAGGGGCTCTCCAAATGCGAAATAGCATCAGATCTCAATTCCAGCCAATTCTGCATTGAAAAGTCAAACTGCGCTCTTTCCATTCCAAGCTCTGCCTTGCTCCCAAACAGTGGGTTACCTCCACATATGGGATAAAGGCACATTCAGGAGAAATTTCACAACAAAGGTTGTGATTCATTTTCTCTTTTTACACTTGTGAAAATAAAACAAATGGTTCTGAAATAAAATGTTTGTAAAAAAAGTTTTAAATGATATTTTTTTCTTTCCACATTGCTTCATTTCCTGTGAAGCACGTAAAGGGTTAATAAACTTCTTAAATGTGGTTTTGAGTACCTTGAGGGGTGCAGTTTTTAAAAAGGTTTCAGTTTTGGGTAATTTCTGTCATTTACACCCCTCAAAGTTACTTTAAATGGGATGTGGTCCCTAGAAAAAATGGTTTTGTAAATTTTGTTGTAAAAATGAGAAATCACTGGTCAACTTTTAGGCCTTATAACTTCCTAACAAAAAAAAATTATCAAAATTTTGCTGATGTAAAGTAGACATGTGGGAAATGTTATTTATTAAGTATTTTGTGTGACATATCTCTCTGATTTAAGGGCATGAATATTAAAAATTTCAAAATTGCAAAATTTTGAAAATTTTAGTCATATTTCCATTTTTTTCATAAATAAGCGCAAGTCATATCGAAGACATTTTACCACTAACATGAAGTACAATATGTCAAGAAAAAAAATCTCAGAATCAGCGGGATCCAATAAAGTGTTCGAGAGTTATAAGCTCATAAAGTGACAGTGGTCAGAATTGTAAAAATTGGCCTAGTCATTAAGCTGCAAATTGGCTCTGTCACTAAGGCTGGAGTCACACACAACCACAAAAAAACGGTCCGTTTTAGACGGTCGACAATCGGATCAAAATAAAAACATCACACATCCTTCTGGCATCCGATTTTCCTTCAAAGATGCGATTTAATCGCAAGTCACACAGTGTGGTCCGTTTGTAATCCGATTTTTCATCGCTCCCATAGACTTGCATTGGCGATAGTCGACCCACAATCGGTGACAATCGCAGCATGCTGCGATTGCACTCGGACGTTTAAAACGGACCACAAAAAATCTGATACTGGGAGCTGCTCCATAGATTAACATAGGTCCGACTGCAATGCGATATTTCATCGCATTGCAGTCGTCCGATTTTGTCGCCTGTGTGACCCCGGCCTAAAGGTTAAAAATGTCTCACATTATGTAGTAGTGTCCACCATCCTGTAGCAATCTCTTCTTATTGCCTCTCCCCCACTGAACTAACCATTCTCCTAAAAGACCTTTCCTTCTGTCAGACACCATCATTTGACAGGTTTAAGCTAGATCAAGAACTTAATCTTTTCTTCAGAACCTTAAGACTGAAAGTTCACTTTATGGACCAAGATTCAGCTATTATGAAAAGATTATGTAATACTGGTGTTGGTTTGTCACATAACCATTTCAACCTTAAACAATTTAATCTGTATGTACAGTGCCTTGCGAAAGTATTCGGCCCCCTGGAACTTTTCAACCTTTTCCCACATATCATACTTCAAACATAAAGTTACCAAACGTAAATTTTTGGTGAAGAATCAACAACAAGTTGTTAGGGTTCGAGTTCCCGCTGCTGCACAGGGTGAGTCTCAAACCAGTCCTGCTGCAGTCCCCCATCCATCTCCGGCCTCAGTGGAGCCTGCTCAGCAAAGACGTCAGTCCCAGCGTCTCGCCCTGTCTAATATTGTGCAGAGAATTGCTGGTGCCTCTCCAGGTTCTGCTATTGTAGCCAATACTGGTCAGCGGCGAGCAGACGTCTTTAGGACTAAGTCCTGCGTTTCCCCTTCTGAGCATGCCCAGGGTAAGATCTCTCATTGGAGATCAGGGGTCACATGCTCAGGTACTGCAGAAGATCCTATTGGTCCGCCAGGAAGGTCCTGAAACTACATGTGTTCTGGAACAGTTTCTCATTGGTCCTTTTCTGGCAGGTCCTGTAGTTGCTACTATAAAAGGGTTGCATGGCCTGGCGGCCATGCGCTAGTGTCAATTGCATTATGTGCTTTGCGCCAGTGTGATCATGCACACATGTGGTTAGGGCTCAGCTGAAATAAACCCCTAGAATACCGGAACCTCCGGTGAGGAGATTCGTATGCACGTGTTCAGGGCTTGGCAGAAATAAGCCCCCAGAATACCGGCTTCACCGGTGAGGGGTTGTTTGTTTGTGTTGCTGATTGCATGACCACGGATTGCTAGCCGCACAGCAGTTATCTGTGTAGCCCTGTGGTGTTAACAGGACACAGTGGCTATCTCGGCGGCTTTACCGCAGCGACTCTGTGTTGTAACAGAGTTTGCTTATACAGCCATATAGTGCCACAGCATCTATGTTTGCGACTCTGTGAAGTAACAGAGTTTGCCTTTACCGCATTCTTACTAGCAGCACACTCTGCCTGCACGGTGGACCCTGGGTTGCGAACGCACCCTGTTAGGTTTCGGTAGCTGAGGAGAAACTGCAAAAAATAGCCAAAGTAGCAATACACCAGAGAGGCTGGAAACTATTGGATTGCAGTAACCTAAAACTAACCGCCACACTAGAAGTAGCCGTGGAGCGTACCTACGGTGATCCTAGACGCCTCGTCACAGCTGGAGAGATAGCTACACCTAAAGGCAGAAAGATGAATGCTCTCTGCCCGGAGCAGAATCCCCAAAGAAATAGGAAGCTCCCGAACATGTAATGGCGGTTAGACAAGAAGAAAACACGGACACAGAGAGAAAATAGAATGAGCAAACGCTGGGGCCCAATCTGTCTAGATAGATAAGTATAGGAAAGAATTCTGACTGCAATCCAAAAAAATCCTGACAAAATACCAACACTCATGATTAACAAAAACCTGATATTACACGATCTCTACCACCTAAATCAGATCTCTGGTGTAACACAGCAACACAGCAAATAAAAAGTAACAAAGGAACAAAGCAAAAATGCAAACACACAATGAGCACAATTGCAGCGTAAGTCCCCAAAAGGGGACCAGGCTGCAGTCCACTGCAAGCAGCAAACCAGCAGTGAAAATCCAACAGAGGAAAAAAAAAGCAAAACACTTATCTGAATGAGAGCAGGAAAGCAAGATGTGCTCCAAGCAAGAGAAGGAGGAACAATTGATTACCGTCAAGGCTGCTGGGAACTCAGGTCACTTATATCATACCATTCAGAGCCAGCTGAAGGCCATTCAGTAATTAGTTTATTACCCTCGGCAACCACCGGAGGGAAGCCCAGCTCAGAAGTCGCCTCCAAGGTATTCACAACAGCACCCACTATTTATATTTATTTGGTGCGTTCCACAGACCCTAA
>VIAB01026159.1:28472-39225 GCA_009801035.1 Oophaga pumilio | reverse complement strand
TGAAGTCTTCTTGCAACCCTGGACACTGGCCTAAGCTTTTTAGAGAGGTTGTTATGGTAAAGCTATTGATTCATCACACTCAGCCATGCCCGAGATGGGTGACCGAGTCAATAGCGGATGCTATTGTGGCTTTATATAAAACAGTGGCACTGTCATGGAGTGAAGATAGGGAGGGCAGTGGTAGAATAGAGTCAGAGAGTATGTGAATTTTTAGATGTGTGACATTTCTGCGGGGATGTGCTAGTCACTGGACATGGGGGACAGATGAGGAGTACAGGAATGAGAAATTGAGTAGATGGTTGTCAGATAGAAGGAGAGCTGAGGTTAGATATGGAGCAGAGGCAGAGTGAACATAAGGTCTAATGCATGTCCATCTGTGTGGGTGGCTGGGGAGGACCACTGAGTAAGACCAAAGGATGAAGTGAGCAACAGGAATTTGGAGGCTGCTGACTGGTGGGTATGTCAGCAGAGAGAAAGTGTAAATGCCAAGATGAGAAGTGGTCAATAAAGGCAGTGGCCTGATGGCCACTTGTAGATTAGAAAGTAACAACAGACCGAATGTAATTCAAAATAAGGAAGGATGAGGAAGGGTAGAAGTGAGATGGGGTTAAAGGTGCAGTTGTTAGAAAGGAAAATACCCACTCCACAACCGTGTTTATCGCTAGGGTCAGGAATGTGGGTGAATTGAAGGCCACCAGAACAGCACAACAGATGAAGCCATATTGGAGAGTATCGGACATGTTCAGGAAGGATAGATTGCAAGAGGAAAAGAGGTTGTAGATAAAATAAAGTTCCAAAGCGCTCCAAAAAAGGAAGCAGAATAGGGGTCAAAGGAATTAGTTTTATGCTGCAGAGATTACGGTAGTTTCTAGTAGGTGGGGAGTGATAGGAGGGAGAATTAATGGGGGGTATCAGTTGTGGAGATCCAGGATTGGGAGATATATCGCCAGCAGTAAGGAGAAGCAGAGAGAGAGAGAGAGGAGGTGGGAGAAGGTGGGAGAAGGAGAGTGTACGACATGTCTTTTGTTTTAGTAGAAGGGGTGTAAGTGTGAGGTGCAGTATTGTGGGGTGTATTGTTTTTTTTCCTTTGAGTGTTCCTGCCTGCTTATAATTGGTCAATATCATACAGGGAGAAGAAGTACATTCCACCAGTGAAACTGTCTAATTATACCCACTTGGTCTTAATGAAAATTAACATATCAGATGCCAAATTCTTCGATTGCTAATATCGCCATAGCAGACTGGTGCAGTTTTAAAAAAAGGAGGAGTGTGGGTTTACTCTACTCTGCAGCCACTATTACATTGTGTGTATAGTTCAAAATGAAAAACTTGGCGAAAGGTCATCTTTAACCTCTTAACCTATTTCAAAATGTTTTTCTACTGAATGTGAAAATTAAAATGATTTGAAGATTGAGTTTTTTTCAAATATATTTTTATAGATTCTACATTCTTTTTCAACCATCTTTACATGGACTTGAACCTGTGATTTCTTGTACAATATACTGCAATATAATATAACATCGAATGAGTTCAATTATAGCAATTAGATCTAGTTCTGAGTTCTGCTGTTACAGGCAGGTATCATCTGCACAACAAAGCATATTGCAAGCTGCAAAGTTTTCCTGATCTAAGGGTCCATTCACATGGATCAACTGATGCCATGAGATGACCGCCAATCAGTACACCTTTATTAATCGCTGGTTGTTTAATAGCAGGTTTACACAGGCTGACCAAAGAAAATGTTGAGCACATAGCGATCTATTGGCTGTAATAGTACTCAGCAGGGCTAGTTCGATTTACACACGATGATGCGCTGCAAAGAACAATTATATTTTGTCCTCTATAAAAGTTCATTTAATACAATGAAAATGCGTTTTGCTTGTTCACCAGCTGATTGGCTGGCTGTTTACATTGCAAGATAATCGTGAAATGAGTGTTTTTAGGAACACTTGCGCATGATTATCTTTCAGTGGAAATGCAGCTTTAACTAGGACCATTCACTTGCCACAAATATGAATTATATTTTTTATTTGGTGTAAATATCGCTGTTCTCCTGAATCTGTTGTCAATTTTATTTTGCTCCTCTCCGTTTCTGAGATATGGCCCCCTATTCTTTGTAAATCTAGTCTAGTTAGCCAGAAGGCATGATTACTCTAAATACGCCCACAGTGAAGAGCTGAGGTGCATGCCCAGTTGGCTAAAAAGTCACTGCCGCAGCCCCTACTTCCTCCCTGACATGAAGCATCATCGGTGACCTTGGGATCGTTACTCCTATGTCACTGTATGATGTGCACAATGACAGTGCGCTCCCTCGCTGGATCAGATCAGCAGTAACAAGCTGGCAACAAAGCACACTGTCAGTATGTGTTGTCAGAATACTCCATGTGCAGAGTCAAGTTACTTCACTTCTGGGAGCGTTGATGGTCTCTGCACGCTGGGTAATCTGAAAATGCACACTGACAGTGCCGACTCATTACTGCTGATCTGAGCCGGCGAAAGAGCGCACGGTCATTGTGCACATCGTCTAGGGGCTAGTCCAGCACCTGAAACAAAAGTCAATGATGACGCTTCGTTTCAGGGAGGGGACAATAGCTTCCATTAAAAAGGAAGTAGGAAAAAAAGAAAAGCAGTTAGGGAAGGATGGGGAAATTTTAATTCAAGTATATAAAAAAATAATTTATATTATGGCATTATATAGATAGGGATTTAGGATGAACATTAATTTGTATTTTTAGACCACTCCTTTATCCCTATTTTTCGGGGGGCAGGTTGTCCTGAAGAAGGAGTCAGAGTGACTCAGAAACGCGTTGACATTAAACCAACATTTCATATTCCATCATGGCTTGTCATTAATCCAGCAGCGCAGGATACTTCCATCGCCCGTGGCAAATTTTATTACAAATCTCTGGAAGCCAAAGCAGTTGGAATCTATGCGATTCTGCTGGTTGTATCACACACAACCCTACAAGGTGGGTACATTTACCTTTTGATTCTCTTGCATCACTTGGATAAGACCCTGTTGCGCTTTCGAATCTTTTATCTATCCCAATTTTGATTAAAATTTATGAGTCTACTTAAAGTAATGATGTAACAAATGAGGGTCAATCACTTTGCACTAACTTGTACTTTGAAACCCCCCTATACGTAAGTAGGAAATCTGCAGCAATTATTTGTAATATTCAAATCATGCTTCCATCTAAAAGCTTAAGACTAAAGCTAGAGCCAGAATTCACATGAAAAGCTAAAATAAATCACATGGGTGATTCAATCTATGTTTATCAGACAGTAATTTCTTTTCAACTATTACTTTAGATTAATGCAAATTGTGGTAGCAGATGATTAATTATAAGTTTTAGATTATGTAAATGCACCGTCAGCCGTTTCTCCAGCTTGGATTCGAGGACGGGATTGATCCGGCAATGTACTATACTGTATATTTAACATTAATTTATGTATTATTCTAAATCTGTGCAGACTGTTCAATGGCATTGATCTGCCATGTGTTCAGACCTCACAGAATTTACCAATAACATACAAAAAAAAACATACATGAGGCTGACATATAATCCATTCATTGCAGCTAAGGTCTGCGGCTCATCGTTAACTGTGATTAAAATTATTCCGCAGTTTTTAAAATGCCATCCTACACTGGTAATCAATGGAGTCTAAAAAAATGGGAAACATTAATTTTATAGGGAATCATTAAACTAGTTTCCATGTCAACACATGCAGCTGCTTACAAATTCCAGCCGAGTTCTATAAAAAGTATTTGCCCCCTCTAGATGTTTATTTCTGGAGCTCACCACTCCTCTCTTTCACAGACTGCTGTTAGGGAGAAGAGCTGATTCCTGATGATTGACAGTTCAGGCCAGCAGCACCATTGATCCACTGTCCCAAATCGTGCACTGTCCAATGCTGTTAGCAGAGGCACTTTTGCTTCTAGTCGGGGTCACAGAGTGTTTTGCTTTTTGTCTGGGAACCCAGCCACCTCTGACAGACTCCATCGGTGGCCGGTAACCTAGATATTGGGCTGTAAACAATGCTAGCAAAGATCTTTTTGTGAATGAGGATCTACTATATAATCGTCTAACTCTGTCTGTAACGGAAATCCCACGTCGCTGATTGGTCGCGCCCGGCCGGACCCGACCAATCAGCGACAGGCACAGTCTGGCTGTGAATTGGCGCAGAATTTGAACCACGCACGCCACCGCTATCATCGGGAGATCAGCGGAGAGTCATCTCCTGCCACAGCGGAAGTACACCGACCGGCAGCCTCCACGTAAACCCCAGCAGCAGCCTCCACGTACACCCCAGCAGCAGCAGCCTCTATATACCCCAGCAGCAGTAGCCTCCACATATACCCCCTTGAATACCCGATGCGTTAGAATCGGGCTACCATCTAGTTTTTAATAAGAGGTAGATTGTGAAGTTACTTGTTTTCACAAGCCCTTTGCAATTGTGCCAATTTAAGAAGATGAGACAACCCCTTTAAAAGAGGTTGTCCACTACCTGGAAAACCCATTTATAAAATAAAAAAGAGTATATATTCCCCTCTTACCGTTCCAGCGATGTTGGCACAGACTCTCTTGGGACACTGTTATGTCACGTGAGTACCGCAGCCAATCAGTGGCCACTATTGGGCTGCTTTGTGCTCACTTTCTTCATCCAAACAAAGCTAGTGAGAGCTCAGCAGCCTAATTGTGGACCCTGATTGGCTCCAGGGCTCACGTGGCATAAAAGTGTTACGCAAAACCGAGAGACCAACATTGCTGGAACAGTGCTGATACGAGAGGTGAGTACTAGTGATGAGCAAACGTGCTCACCACTACTCGTTACTCGACCGAGTATCACGGTACTTGGTGTACTCGGCGACCACCAAGCATTTTCGGGATTACTCGGCGGGAACTCTGGTATCCACCCAGCTTTTTTGGCGGTCTTTAGAGACCCAATCACGATGCAGGGATTGTCTGCCAGGCAATGAAACGCCGCAGCCATCTTTGTTGTGGTCGTGTGCAGTGATTGGCTGGCCACACAGCATCATCAGGGGTATAAGAGACAGGACGCCGCCCTGCTCGCCGCATTCAGCTCCAGATTTAGATAGTGTAGAGAGAGCTGCTGCCGAGATAGGGTCAGATTTGGGGATTTCTTAGTGTGGGGGTCTACCACACTAAAGTACTCAAATCCAGCTAAACCAACAGTTCTTCTAAGGACTAATTCCGGAGTTTATAGGTTCCAGTGTTAGGTAGGAAGGGGAGTGTACGTCGCTCTATACATATCAGTGCAAGGCCTGCAGGTACTGTACGTGTGTATATAGATATCATTGCATACATCAAGAGGGTCCATTCCCTTCCTGTCTGCTGGTGTTGCTGCTGCTACCTATAGGATATATTGACCGTATATACCTAGCCCAAGGTATAATTGGCTTGGAAAATTTTTTTGGCTAGGTTAATAGAGCTTATTTTATTGCAAAGCAATCCAGAGCCCTTTTTTTTTCTCCATTTGCTTTTTGACAGTGCACAATACAGCCAGATCCTTATCCTAGCACAGCGTGAAAATCATGCAATTTTAAAGGTATCCCAAAAATCACTTTTGAGTGCGCAGAGAAGTATTTAATTTTTATGTGGTACGGTAGAGTAGAATTTTTTTTGAGTGACTTACACAATTTATTGACATTATTTCACTGAACCCCCCAAAAAATACATACAGGCCACATATTTTACAGTGCGGTATATCTGTGACACTCCTCATCCATCTGTCTGTTAAGAATTTTGGTCATTTTAGCCCTAAATTCCATTTTTTTGCTATCTGTCACTATAGTTATATACAGCACTATTTAGCCTAAAAAAGCAAAAACTGCAGGCCACAGATTTGTCAATGTGGTATCTCCGTGCCAGCTCATATATCGGCGTGCTCCAAGTTTACCCATTTTAGGCCCATTTTCCATTGTTTTTATGTGTGTCACTCTAGTTATATACAGCACTATTTAGCCAAAAAAAGCAAAAAATACAGGCCACAGATTTGTCAGTGTGGTATCTCCCTAACAGGCCTCATTTATCTGTGCTAAAAATTTGGCCATTTTAGGCCTACATATTCTAGTGTTTTTGCAGTCTGGTATCTCCGTGCCAGCTCATATATCTGCGTGCTGCAAGTTTGCCCAATTTTGTCCGGTTTTCCATTGTTTTCCTGTGTATCACTCTAGTTACATACAGCACTATTTAGCCCAAAAAAAGCAAAAAATACAGGCCACAGATTTGTCAGTGTGGTATCTCTGTGCCAGCTCATATATCTGCATGCTGCAAGTTTGCCCATTTTTGTCTGGTTTTCCAATGTTTTCCTGTGTATCACTCTAGTTACATACAGCACTATTTAGCCTAAAAAAAGCAAAAAATACAGGCCACAGATTTGTCAGTGTGGTATCTCCCTAACAGGCCTCATTTATCTGTGCCAAAAATTTGGCCATTTTAGGCCTACATATTCTAGTGTTTTTGCAGTCTGTTACCGTACTTATTGACACAAATCTGATAAGCCAAAAAACATTTTTACCTACAGTCCAGATAGGTAAAAGTGTGGTTTTCCTGCACACGTATCACATGCAAGTTGACTCCCAAATCAGCCATTTGTAGTGAACGTGTAATATTCGAATCCATTTACAATGGGAAAGGCGCGTGGTAAGGGATGGGGAAGTGGACGTGATGGTGATGGTGCATGCCAAGGCCGTGGCCAAGCTGAAATTGGGCCACCAAAAACACCCACATCTTCTCGCTGGACCTTTGTGTCCGAAGTCCTAGGGCACCGCGGCAAGACAGCACTATTAAAGCCCGAGCAGTGTGAAAAGGTTGTTGGTTGGATAGTGGATAATACTTCCAGTTACTTATCCACCACCACCAGCACCCTGTCTTCCACACGGTCAAGTCAGAGTTGCCGTGAATCTGGACCGCATATTCCTCACCCTGATACTCCTTTCTCCCACCATTCTGAGTGCCCTGAGACAACTGATCCCACACTCAGACACTCCAAAGAGCTGTTCAGTTTTCCATTTGAAGATTCGTGCCTCTCGCCTGGTCCACTTGAAGCGGGTCAAGATGATATTCCATGTAGCGATGCACAAATAGTTGAGCAGCCACGGTCACAAGAGGTGGATGATGATGAGACACAATTGCCGGAAAGTCTGGAGGAGTACTAGGGTGCGGAAGTGGAAGATGAAAAGATGGATGATATAGTAACAGACCCAACCTGGCAGGAGGACATGCAGAGCGAGGACAGCAGAACACAGGGGGAGGGAGGCATAGCACCACTTCAGGCAGGCATGCAACCGTTCCCCGTAACACCAACATGACAGAAGTTGCCAGTCCAACTGTTAGGTCTTCCCGATTCTTGTTATTTTTTAAAGACTCTGCCGATAACCCCAAACAGGCCATTTGCAACACCTGTCATGCCAACATCAGAGGAGGTAGCAAAACTACCAGCCTTACTGCCACCAGCATGATCAGGCACATGGCAGCAAAGCACCCAACTTTGTGGGCCCAAACCTTGGCTGCAGGAACAGTGTCTGCGGGTGACACCACTGCTTCTTCCATTGTTGTGCATGCAAGCCAATTCCCTATTCATGGTGCATGCGAAGATGCCTCCTGCCCTGCACATTCAGTTGTCCATACCCCAGTCTTTGGAACGTAAGCAGAAATACGCATCCAACGCCCCACAGGCCACAGTACTAAATTCTCATAATTCTCATCTGCTTGCGCTCAAAATTTTGCCTTGTAGGCTCGTGGAGATGGAAGCTTTCCGCAACCTGATGGCGGCGGCCGTCAAAAGGTACTCGGTCCCCAGCTGCCACTATTTCTCCCGCTGTACCGTCCCGGCATTACACAAGCACATGTCCCACAACATTACCCGTGCCCTCAACAATGCAGTTACTGGGAAAGTACACCTAACCATGGACACGTGGACAAGTGTTTGTGGCCAGGGACGATACATCTTGATGACGGCACACTGGGTTAACATAGTGGAACCTGGGACCCAGTCAGACCTTGGGATGGAACACGTCCTCCCGACGCCGAGGATTGCTGGCCCTACGTCAATCAGGGTTCCCCCGCTGTGTACAGCTCCTGCACCACTGTTGTGAATAGGCTGAAAATGAGTTCTGAGCAGAAGCTCCCTCTGGTGGTTACAAACGGTACTGGACTGTCCAGTGAAGATTGTGAGGATTGTGAATCAGGTGTTACTGACTGGTCTTATATAAGGGAGTCGCCTTCCCATCAGGGTTGCCGGTGATCAATTGTTTTGGTCTCAATCCTTGATTCCTGTTTCCTTGGTAGCCTGCTGTGTCGTGTCTGAAACTCCTGCTTACAGATAAGACATTTTCTTCTTTTTGTTTTTGTGCTTGATTTTTGCATTTTGTCCTGCACTTCTGTGGGGGCCTTCAGGGTCCCTCTGGGGGCTTTTGCCCTCTCAGTTCAGTTCAGCCACTGATGTTTGTACATTTGCTTTTTCCAGTTTTTTCAGTGGCTGCTGTTTTGTTTTTGGTTACACCAGAGTACTAATTTAGGTGGTAGAGGTCGTGTGATCTCAGGTGTTTTTGAAATTAGTAGAGTTGGTGCTTTTCAGGGTTTTTTGGGATTGCAGTAAGTGCCCTTCCTATCCTTTTCTATTTAGTAAGTTTGGGCCCCAACGTTTGCTCATACTATTTTCTATCTGTGTCAGTATTTCTTCTTGTCTAACCGCCATTACATGTTTGGGGGCTTTCTATGTTCTTTGGGGATCTGCTCCGGGGCAGATAGCTTTCCTCTTTCTATCTTTAGGTGTAGTTAGTTTCCCAGGCTGTGAAGAGGCGTCTAGGACCAACGTAGGAACGCTCCACGGCTGCCTCTAGTTGTGGTGGTTAGTCAGGGTACTGCAATCTCATAGTTTCCAACTGCTCTGGTGTATTTCCTTTTTGCCTGCTCTCCTCAGCTACCAAATCATAACACACCACCTCCTCTTCAGCCTCCATCTCTGAAATGAGCACATCAGTCACAAGCTGGAAGCACTGCAGCACAGCCAAAGCCAAGCGGCAACAGGCTGTGCTGAAGCTAATTTGCTTAGGTGACAAACCACACAATGCTGAAGAGTTGTTGACAGCTCTGAAAGATCAGGCAGCTGTGTGGCTGACACCGCTGAATCTCCAGCCAGGCATGGTTGTGTGTGACAATGGCAGAAACCTGGTGGCGGCTCTGAGATGAGGCAAACTGACACACGTACCATGCCTGGTCCATGTGCTTAACCTCGCTGCTCTACGTTTTCTAAAAAGCTACCCGGAGCTGCCAGATCTGCTGGTGAAAGTACGCCGCCTGTGTGCCCATTTTAGAAAGTCAGCTACAGCTTCAGCCGCCCTTGCCGTGCTTCAGCAGTGATTGCAGATTCCGGCTCACCGACTAGTGTGTGATGTCCCCACACGTTGGAGCTCTACACTGCATATGTTGGAAAGGATTTGTGAGCAGAAGAGGGCAGTTGACTACCAGCATCAACAAGGCCGTCGCTATTCAGGTTTGACTCCACACATAAGACCTCAGAAGTGGACATGGATGGCAGAAATATGTAACATCCTCCAAAACTTTGAGGAGTCCACCAAGATGGTGAGCGGCGATGACGTCATAATTAGCTTCACCATCCAGCTCTTCTGCATTCTGAAAAGCTCTCTGCTCACAATGAAAGAGGATGCATTGCAGGCAGAGCACGAGGACATGGAGCAAGGAACCATACAGGGTGATTACACACAGCCAAGCCTCATGTCATCCCAATGTGGATTGGTTGACAATGAGGAAGAGGAGGAGGAGGAAGTACAGGAGCTACTTTCATGTGCTATAGACGGTACTACAAGCACAACTGTCATACCGTCTGTTCAGCATGGATGGTCTGAGGACAGAGAAGAAGAGGAGGAGGACACCTTGGTCAGTCGTCCTGTTGGTGAGGACACGGAAGGCTTGCCTGTTACCAGTCTGGCACGCATGGCTGACTTTATGTTGCGCTGCCTTTCCTGTGACGCGTATTGTAAAAATATTGGGTAACAGTCATTACTGAGTATTGACACTTTTAGACCCGTGCTACAAGGAGAACTTTCAATCTCTTGTTCCAGAGTCGATAGGTGTACTAAAATGGTGCAGTACCAGAGGGCCATTGTTGCAGAATTGTTAAAAAATTCCCATCTCAAAACGCTGGCGGCAGAGATAACAGTTCGTTGGCCAACCAAGGAGGACAGGCGAGAGAGACAACTTCAATCCAGCAGAGGCATGGGAACACTGGCAAAGTTCTGGTACAGCTTTCTCAGACCCTCTCATCGCACTGGCCCTGATGCGCGGGGTAGTCTCACAAGGAATGCAATGTTTTATAAGATGATGAGGGAGTACCTTGCTGACCGTACCAATGTCCTCAGTGATTCCTCAGTGCCTTTTAATTATTGGGTATCCAAGCTGGACACTTGGCATCAACTGGCTCTCTACGCCTTGGAGTTCCTGGACTGCCCTGCCGCTAGCGTTTTGTCAGAGCGAGTTTTTAGTGCCGCTGGTGGAATTATCACAGAAAAGAGCATTCGCCTTTCAATGGAAAATGCAGACAGGCTGACTCTTGTAAAAATGAACAAGGGATGGATTGGGCCAGACTTCTCGACACCACCAAATAATGACAGCGAAACATAAACTCCAATGTAGTGTCTTTTTGGGAGGTGTAGTCCCATGCATGGGCGTACCCACCGTGTGGCAGGGGGGGGCAGTTGCCCCCC
>VIAB01026159.1:14807-25337 GCA_009801035.1 Oophaga pumilio | reverse complement strand
ATACACTTAGTGTATGAGCATTCCAAGTCTAGGAGACCTGCTCCATTACATTGGGCCTATATTTTAATGAGACATTCCTCCACTTTTCATCATCCACCACCATTAGACAACCAGCGTTAACGTGTTCCGTGCTTCTACAGCCAGTGTCGAATTATTAACAAGGGTGGGTGGTTATGCTGGGCGTAAAATACTTGTTCAGAAAAAGGTTGAGGTGTACCTCACAGAGGAAATGTTTGTCAGCCCATACACCTAGTGTATGAGCATTACAAATCTAGGAGACCCGCTCCGTTAAATTGGGCATAGTTTTTAATCAGGTCTTTCTCCACATCTCATCATCCGCCACCACTAGATCATCAGCATTAACATGTTCTGTGCTGCTACAGCCAGTGTCAAATTCCAAACATGGGTGGGTTGTTTTGCTGGGCGTAAAACACTAGTTCAGAAAAAGGTTCAGGTGTTCTCCACAGGGGAAAATGTTTTCCAGCCCATACACTGTGTACAGCTCCTGCACCTAGGAATGAGAAATGCTTCCAGGGGCAGTTGCTATGATGTTCCCGTGACATTTGAGCAGTGTTTCCATCATTTTCAGACGATTTTAGACCTTAAAAAGACCCCCAGGGGGGGATCGCGGTAAAAATGCTCAGGTCTCCCATAGACTTACATTGGGCTTGTTGTTCTGTCCGAGTACCCGAGTATTCCATTCTGCTCGAGCCGAGCAACGAGCACCCGAGCATTTTAGTGCTCGCTCATCACTAGTAAGTACATGTCATTTTTATTTTATATGGGGTACTGCTTTCTTCAGAAAGGGGTTTTCTAGGTAGTGTTCAACTCCTTTAAGGGCAGCACTATAAGTTTCCATATTACTCTTAGGCAAAAATATAATTCCTCTTAATTTAAGAAGTTTTTCAAGTTTTGGATAGAAGTGCTCCTCACAAAATTAGAATATCATCAAAAAGTTAATTTATTTCTGTTCTTCAATACAAAAAGTGAAACTCATATATTATAAAGAGTCATTACAGAGTGATCTATTTCAAGTGTTTATTACTGTTGTTATAGTTTACAGCCAATGAAAATCCAAAAGTCATTATCTCAGTAAAATAGAATACTTTTATAACACAAGTTTGAAAAATGATTTTAAAATCCAAAATGTTGGCCTACTGAAATGTTTTTCAGTAAATTCACTCAATACTTGGTCGGGGCTCCTTTTGCATCAATTACTGCATCAATGCGGTGTAGCATGGAGGCAATTGGCCTGTGGCACTGCTGAGGTGTTATGGAAGCCCAGGTTGCTTTGATAGCAGCCTTCAGCTCATCTGCATTGTTGGGTCTGGTGTAGCTCATCTTTCTCTTGACAATGCCCCATAGATTCTCTATGTGGTTATGGTCAGACGAGTTTACTGGCCAATCAAGCACAATGATACTGTTGTTTTTAAACCAGGTATTGGTACTTTTGGCAGTGTGAACAGGTGCCAGGTCCTGCTGGAGAATGAAATTTCCATCTCCACAAAGCTTGTCGGCAGAGGGAAGCATGAAGTGCTCTAAAATTTCCTGGTAGACGGCTGCACTGACTTTGGTCTTGATAAAACACAGTGGACCTACACTAGCAGATGACATGACTTCCCAAACCATCACTGATTGTGGAAACTTCACTCTAGACCTCAAGTACCTTGGATTGTGTGCCTCTCCACTCTTCCTCCAGACTCTGGGACCTTGATTTCCAAATGAAATTCAAAATTTACTTTCATCTGAAAGCAACACCTTGGACCCATGAGCAACAGTCCAGTACTTTTTCTCCTTGGCCCAGGTAAGACGCTTCTGGCGTTGTCTATTGGTTATGAGTGGCTTGCGACACTTTTAGCAAATGTCCTGGATATGTCTGTGTGTGGTGGCTCTTGAAGCAATGACTCCAGACGCAGTCCACTCCTTGTGAATCTCCCCAAAATTTTTGAATGGCCTTTTCTTAACAATCCTTTCAAGACTGTGGTTATCCCGGTTGCTTGTGCACCTTTTTCTACCACACTTTTTCCTTCCACTCAACTTTCCATTAATATGCTTGGATACAGCACTCTGTGAACAGCCAGCTTCTTTACCAATGACCTTTTGTGGCTTACCCTCCTTGTGAAGTGTGTCAATGACTGCCTTCTGGACATCTGTCAAGTCAGCAGTCTTCCCCATGATTGTGGAGCCTACTGAAAGAGACTAAGGGACCGTTTTAAATGCTTAGGAAGCCCTTGTAGGTGTTTTTTTTGCTAATTATTCTAATTTACTGAGATAATGACTTTTGGGTTTTTATTGGCTGTAAGCCGTAATCATCAACATAAACAGAAATAAACACTTGGAATAGATTACTCTGTAATGACTCTATATAATATATGACTTTCACTTTTTGTATTGAAGAACTGAAATAAATTCACTTTTTGATGACATTCTAATTTATTGAGAAGCACTTGTATGTAAAGTTTAAGTATTCTATTACAAAAAGTTGCACACATTTTGCTATTGTTGTTATTCTACTTTTTCATGTTTCGTGGCATCTGTTTTGCTGCAAGTTAATGGGACTTGCTATATTGCAAAAGTATAAGACCTGTTCTTACCAAGTTCTGTTTTACAAAATCCTGAATACTACATTATAACATTATATATATTATATGCAGTACATTTAGATAGAACGAGAATTGAGCAAACTTTCAACAATTATCGGCTCATATAAATGTACTGGTGATAACTCGCTAAGTGATCAAAACATTCATTGAATCTATATGCCAGCATAACAATCATCAATATTGGAAGCCTATCATATGCTGCTGATAACGTTATATTGTATAAGGACAGAATTGTCATATTAATGATTGCTCTGCTTTCATTACGATTTTGCAGTCTGTGTAAAGAGTCCAGAAAACAGGCACCGATCGACTTCAATGTAGTAGACCTATACACTCATTAACAGGAGAAAATCGACTCATCTAGATGTACCTTAAAAAACTACTCGAGAGATGTTATTTGTTTTCCATTTTACTACTGGATTGCTCTCACTAATCTAAATTCCTTGCACTTCTTCATATATAATTGCCAGTTGGGACTTTCGGCCGCTGTCCCCGAATCCCATAAGGCACCGCGGCAGTGTCACTTGCGCAGGTTCCGCTATTTCCACGCAGGCGCAGTAACAGCCGCGTCGTTACTACGCATGCGCGGGAATAACGGTGACATTCATGTCACCGCTATTCCCACACATGCGCAGTAACAGCCACAACTGGGGGCTCTACCCGCGCATGCGTGGTAACGACGCGGCTGTTACTTCGCCTGCGTGGGGAATAGCGTTGACGTCTATGTTTTACTTGTGCAGCCGCAGAAACAACCTTACGACCACAAACTGCACATGCGCAAGTAAAACATAGACGTCACCGCTATTCCCAGTAACAGCCATAACTGCGCTGTGTACCCGTGCATGCTTACTTATGATTTTTGATTACCTCACGCTGCACAAACTTCTTCACAGTCCCATAATGTGTATCAATTTTGTCTGCTATCTGTGACACAAAAATACTGTCTACTACTGGTATGTACATAGTTCATATCACTGAGGCACTGCTTCTGGATTTGCCATTTTAACTGTAATGAACAAAAAAATAACTAAAAATATTTCTCCTCATCAATATTATATCGTTTCACTTCCTTTCTATTTTTTTGGTCCACTTTGGGAACGGACTATCACACACAAATAAAAACTGCACAGAACAATGTACACCTCCAATTATACTCACAACAGCTTACAAGAGACCACATATGGTAAATAGACCCACAGTACACAGGGGAGACACCACATAGCGAACACTGCTCAAGAAACACTACACCAGATACCAAAATACAGCACACAACAAGGAAGAAACAGTGCACAAGGGGTGAAAGAGGTCAAATGACCCAACACATACAATACAAAAATGCAGAGGGATGATGTAGAACAGATAAGCTGGAAAGCGCAAAAGGTGTGAGACATGTCCGCTGCTCCTGTCAGCACCACAAAGCATACACAGATGTTAATTTCACTGGACTCCCGATGCGATAGCATCGGGCCTATTTCTAGTAGTCACATAATTACCAGCTGGCGTCTTCTACTGGTATTGGTCTCCAGCAGTTCGTGAGTAAAGATAAGCAGACCCGCGGATATTCGGGTTCAGCCGAACAGTTATTCAAAGTTCAGTTCGGTGTGCGAACTTGACCCCGTACCTGAACCCAACAGAAGTCTATGGCAACCCGATCTTCAGTGCTTTATAATGGCTGTAAAATGCTCATTGTAAGGACTAGGAGGGTTTCAAAAGGCAGCAACATGGGGGTAAGAGCAGGACACTTGCCTTGCAAACAAATGTCGATAGGGAAATTACTTAAGATAACATAAAAAAAAGGACCATCGCGGCGCAGTGAGGTCTAAGCCTGACAGAGGCGCTGCATAAGGCCCACATGCACATTTCACTTCAAACTCCCCTACAAGGAGTATTTTCTGTATGTCTGCCGCTTCAGGATCTGTCGGCACAGCGAGCCGCTCACCATTCCGACCATCCCACGGGCCGTACTGGCTCCATTACATGGTAAGATCACTGTGAGGAACGGAGAATCAGAGTTTGATTCCGGAGAGGGAGCCTGATGAATGAGTATTACATCCAAGGAAGGCAGTAGTTGAGGTTGCATTTCAAAATAGCCATCCATTATAATTTAATGGCTCTATAATTGTAATGTGCAGTTTAAATTCTTTAATAAGTATCTATTTAAGGGTAAATCTGGTGCCAGCAGCAATGGTAATTCCAGCTCCAATAGCGTAACTAAAGACTGGCCTGGCGGGGTTCCAGTGAGATGCCTGATGGGCCCGAAAGAGAGAAATAGAAGAACAGGGGGAAAAAATGCCATTTTAAGGGATACAGGCCCTTTAAAAGTGCAGGCAGGGGCACGCGCATGCAGAGTTGAATCTGACCCGCCGCAACGACCAGGGCTGGCGTCACCACCCGGTGTACCTGGGGCCCTGTATGAACAAGGGAGCAAACCCGCAGTCGGAGACAATGGGATGCTATGGGGCATGTGAGTAGGGGGAGCACAGTGCCAGTGCTGGCACCGGGCTTCCCCCTCAAATACCTCTCCTCATTCCCAGAAGCTGAGCAGCTCCAGTGTCTTCAGCGTGTTCTGTTTCTGTGATGTCTCAGGGCAGAGGACACTATGTGGGGCCCATTATATTGAATGGAGCAATATATGAAGCTCATTATACTGTGTGGAGCATTATATGGGTTCCATTATACTGTATGGTGCACTGTGTGGGGTCATTATAATAGATGGAGAACTATGTGGGGCCCATTATACTGTATGGAGCAATATATGCGGTGGCTATATTATATGGAGCATTATATGTGGACCATTATACTGTATGGAGTAATATATGGGGCCCATTATACTGTAGAGAGTAAAATATGGGGCCATTATACTGCATGGAGTAATATATGGAGCCATTGTACTATATGGAGCAATATATGGGTCCCATTATACTGTATGGAGCAATATATGGGGCGATTATACTGTATAGAACAATATATGGGGTCCATTCTACTGTATGGATGACCATGTGATGTGATGGACTATGTGGAGCCCATTATACTGTATGGAGGAATATGTGGTGCCCATAATTCTGTTTGGAGGACTATGTGGTGCCCATTATTCTGTTTGGAGGACTATGTGGTGCCCATAATTCTGTGTGGAGGACTATGTGGTGTCCATAATACTGTTTGGAGGACTATGTGGTGCCCATATTACTGTTCATACTACTGTAAGGAGTACCAGGATGGGGACTTTATTAAATAAAGGGACCCATAACGGGGACATTATTAAATAAAGGGGCCCAGGATAATGGACATTATTAAATAAAAGGGCCCAGGATGGAGACCTTATTAAAATGAACATAGGGGTCCAGGATGGGGCAACATAAGGACCTAGAATGTGGACATTTAATGAAGGGGCCCAGGAAGGGACCATTAAATAAAGGGCTCAGGATCTAGGACCTTATTAAATAAAGGGGTGACATAATTACTGTATGGGGGTCAGGATGAGGAAAATACATTATTGGTTTATGGTGGCAAGTGGGGACACAATTACTGTAGGGGTCAATCAAGGGACAATATTACTGCTGTAATTTTAATTACTTTTGAGAATACTGTATTCCATGGGGGAATAAAAGGGGGCCCTGATACTCTGCAGGGCAGCACTATGTTACTTCTTTTCTGCATCTGACGACGTAGTGTAGAAGTTTGGGAATAAAGTGGAGAATGTGCTCTGGAACTGATCTGCTATAGAAAACTGTCTTATTTTCTGCAGAGACGAATCCTGGCTGGAAGAAGCCTGCACTGGATGAAGAAGAAAAGCGAAGATGAACAACTTCAACTACAGACGTCACTGGTGAGTCAGTGTGTTACCTGTACACTGACACTATACACTGAATACTATATACAGAGCTCCTGTGTATAATGTCACCGGTGGTCACTGTATTGCCTGTACATTATATACAGAGCTCCAGTGTATAATGGTGCTGGTGATCACTGCATTACCTGTAAACTGACACTATATACAGAGCTCCTGTGTATAATGTAACTGGTTATCACTGCATTACCTGTACACTGACACTATACACTGTATACTATATACAGAACTCCTGTGTATAATGTCACTGGTGAGTCTGTGTTTTACCTGTACACTGACACTGTACACTGTATTCTATGTATAGAGCTCCTGTGCATAATATCACTAGTGATTATATTAGTGTTATTAGTATTGTGGTTTTTATTAATGAGCTGTATTGTAGCATGTGATTTGGTCATGGTGTGGTGTTACTTGCCTCTTGTATGTGGTATTATTCGGTCACTATGAAGTGGTAATATGTGGTCCTGCCATAGTGTGGTGGTATTTGTCCCCTGTATGTGGTATTATTCAGTCACTATGTCGTGGTAATATGTGATCTGGTCACGGTGTGGCAGTATTTATCCCCTGTATGTAGTAGTATTATTCGGTCACTATGTAGTGGTAATATGTGAGCTGGTCATGGAGCTGTGGTTTTTGTCCCCATATGTGGTATTATTCGGTCACTATGTGGTGGTAATATGTGATCTGGTCATGGTGGGATGATATTTATCCCCTGTATGTGGTATTGTTCCGTCACTATATGGTGGTAATATGTGATCTGGTCAAGGTGGGATGATATTTATCCCCTGTATGTGGTATTATTTGGTCACTATATGGTGGTAATATGTGATCTGGTCTTGGTGGGAAGGTATTTATCCCCTGTATGTGGTAGTATTCGGTCACTATGTCGTGGTAATACATAGTCTGGTCATGGTGGGATGGTATTTATCCCCAGTATGTATTTTTTTTGTCACTGTGTGATGATAATATGTAGTCTTGGTATAAGTGGATTGTGTTGTGTATGGAGGTCAGTTCTCTCTGATATCAATAAGGGGAAGATTCTTGATTTACAATAGAGATTAAATACTTGGACATTTAACCTCTCACTGTCCTGTGACTATCACACAGTAGCAAATATGAACTTACAGGGGTTCTACGGTAAAAATAAGTAATCACCTATCCTAAGGCCATGTTGACACATTTAGTATTTTGGTCAGTATTTTGCCTCAGCATTTGAAAGCCAAAACCAGGAATGGGTGAAAAATGCAGAAGTGGTGCATACATTTCTATTATACTTTTACATCTGATTGTTCCTCTTTTGGTTTGACTTACAAATACGGAGGTAAAATATTGATCAAATACTGAACATGTGAAGGTTTCCTGAGGTTTCATTTTACTATATTTTAATCTATTTTTCAATAAAGACAGATTTTTTTAATATCCTAAATGGATGTGGCAATATACTTCCTTTTCCTCCACTATTTGTCTGTGATCACCAACAGGTGCGGAACCCTCAGGACAAACTCCAGCTGAACCATTGATCCAGCCATTTCCAAACCTCCCTCTCCCTCCTCCTAACTACTATTACGCTAAGTTATCACCTAACTAACCTGTGGATTGGTGATGACTTGTATTCAACAAAAAACACCTTTAATGCAAACTACCGTAATTGTACATCCCAGTTATCCAAAGTGGTGGCGGTACCCCAGCTGCGTTGGCGACTTCCTCCTCTGCCCTGCCTCTGCCTTGTTCTTCCACTGAGCCTCCGCTGTTAGGTGGGAAAACCATAGTTTCTCTACCAGCGTATGCTTGTATTCATGGATTTTGCAATCCCTTTCTAGTGACGGAAGTAATGATGGTACATTGTCCTTGTAGCGGAGATCCAGCAGGGTGGCCTCCAAGTAGTAAGCACTGGTAACAATACGGGCTACTTGGGGGCGGTCATTGTGCAAGCATAGCAGCTTGTGTTGGCTCATGCGTGCTAGGCTGCCAGAGGCAAAGACAAGCTGTCCTCTGTGAGAGTTGTATTGTTTGTGTCCTCTGTATCTAACCAGCCACGCCCCAGTGATGCCCATGAGCTGCTTACTGTGCCACCATATTGTGAACATGGTTCCTCCTCCTCCTCATCCTCTAAAACTGTCCACTGAATGGACAGCTGTATACCTGGTTGCTGTTGGTACAGTAACCCACCATCTAAGCCATGTGTGGACAACAGGCCTGAAAATGGTGTGAACTGGCCCTGCTCCTCCTGCTTCTCTTACTCCTATGCCACAACCTCAACCATATTGGCCTGAATTTTTTTTCCAGCAGGCATATAAGTGATATATTAAGGCCGGGGTCACACTTGCGACTGCGATGAAAGAAACTTGCGCGAGTCTCTCGCCTCAATACCCGGCACTCGAGATCAGAGTGTGCGGCTGCATGTATTTTTATGAAGCTGAATGCTCCTGTCCGAGTGCCAGCAGCAGTGTTGGGTATTGAGGCAAGAGACTCGCGTAAGTCTCTCGCATTGCAGTTGCAAGTGTGACCCCGGCCTAATACTGATAATGGCGTCATCAGCACTGGCCATATTGGGTGAGTAATCAAAGCAGGGCAACACTGCACACACATCCCGCATGGAGGCCCACTTATTGGTGGTGAAGTGGTGTTGTTCCACAGATCGACAATGAGAGTTAGCAAGTCTATGAGAGCCAAAAGGAGGCCAGAAGGAGACTCTCATAGACTTACAACGAGAGCTTTTGACTGTTACCTCTGACTTCTGGTCAGATAAAAGTTGCAGTCACAAGATGGCGGCACAAGACATGAGCGGCGCAGGGAACAGCTAAAGATGGAAGCTGGTAAGTAACATAATGGGGTCAGGGACCTTATTTTAGTGGTACTACTCCAGTGCTGAAAAAAAAAATACGCTGGAGTGGTGTGGTGTTTTAATTAAAGTTACCAATCCACTTCTATAAAATTGATGGCTTGTCCTTGGGATTAAATTTGTTTGGGTCTCACATCTGACTTTTCAGTCTATTAGATGTTTGAAGGGTTGGGGCGCTCCTGCAAGATCCTATTTCTCTTTTTTGTCTACATTTCTTAATAATCAACCACACCATCCATTTAGAAGTTCTTGTGCTTGCCATTTAAATGATTGGAAAAATGAGTGGGAAAATGTTGCAATAGTGAGTGGGAAAATGTTGCAATAGTCAGTAGATCTCCTCCTACTGGATATGATCACATTAAAGTGACTGCAATTCTTGGACAAGGGTTAGTTTCTCTAACTGATTTTCTCTAGCTAATTTTATAAAACTGGAATATTCTTTTAATGTTAGCCAATGCAACAAACAGTCTAATGTGTACAGGGACAGAGCTCTTGACCAAATAGTTTTTTTGCAGTCTTCTCTTATTTGCAAGATTATGATATCCATTTTGCTATTATGTAAGGGTGTATTATGTTATGGAGCAAAACTTATTTTTTCATTTCTAACTAGAACTCATTAGAAAAATTGTTTTCATTCAAATATATCCTGTGTTGTCTGAACCTTCAGCCATCCTCACTTCCATCAACCCTTTACTTCTACCAAATGTTTGTTATAGAGATGTAGGGAACAGATAATGGAGGTAGGCCTGCGGGATCAGACTACATAATGTGTAATTGTAGTCTGTTACCATGGAAACTCATAAGGTAGTAACTGCAGACAATGGAGTTCTAGGCATTGCAGGCTCTGTCAAGATACTATGAATAGGGTGACTGAGACGCATTATACCATCCAGTTTAGCATTATGGGTGTGTGCTGTCCAGTTGGAGGAAACCTCCCAGCATGTTTCTGTAGTCTGCCAGATATAGCTTTGTTCTCCTCTGGTTAAAGGGGTTGTCCATTACTTGAACAACCTCTCTCAATCCCTATATTTCCCCCCCAGTAAAATAATAATACTTATACTCACCTCCGGTGCTGGCACCATTCTAGCGATGTTGGGCCCTGGCTGATCAGACAATGGTGACCTATCTTGAGGATAGGTCATTAGTAGAGTTGAGCGAAACAGATCAGCCAGATTCATAAGTCGTCGACTTTTACCAAAGTCGGGTTTCGCTGACCGAAACCCAACCATAGCGTGAAG
>VIAB01026156.1:20177-35878 GCA_009801035.1 Oophaga pumilio | reverse complement strand
TACCCTCGACGGCCTGATCTCCCTCACCATCCGTATAGACCTCCGCTTACGTGAGCATGCTAGTGAGGTGGCACGTGAGAGAGAACCACAGCGCCTGGCTCCGTTTTTTCAAAGCTCGCCTGTTTCTTCGCCCTTCCTTGTTGAGGACTCATCGGAACCCATGCAGATCGACCACCTTGCCTTTGCTTGACAGCGACTGAGGGATTGTCGCGCTTAAGGCCAGTGCCTGTATTGTGGAGTTATGGATCACTCTATTTGAGTCTGCCCGGTGAGACCAGAGAAGCTCCTTTGTCTAGGGGCGATAGGAGAGGCCTCCCTAGATGGAAATGACATCTCTCTACCCCTGACCCTTACTGTGGCCATGACAACGGTGAATCCCAGTTTGTTGAGTCGGCGTATTTGGATTCCGGAGCAGCCGGAAATTTTATCCTCCAGGCTTTAGTGGATCGGTTCCAAATCCCCATTCATCTGCTCAAGAACCCCCTGGCATTAACATCTATCGATGGGAGAACTCTTCAGGAGATGGTTCGTCTGGCTGCTTGAGGTCCATATTGGGATGCTTCATTTTGAGAAAATTGCCTTCTAAGTTCTTTCCCACATGTCTCATGCCTTTCTCTTAGGCTACCATGGCTGCGGCAGCATGAACCTGTGTTGGACTGGAGAACTGGAGAGGTGCTCCGCTGGGGACATTCCTGTCATGAGAAGTGTCTGGCTCCAGTACGTCCAGTTTAGGTCCCTTTTTTTGTCCGGCATCGCTGCCCGGTTTGCCGTCTGCTTATTGGTCCTTTGCCGATGTTTTAGAAGAGAAGGAAGCAGAGACTTTGCTGCCCCACAGGCCGTATGACTGCCCTATTGACTTGATTCCCGGGTCTACACCTCCTAGAGGAAAAATTGACCCTCTGTCCCCAGCTAAGACTCATTCAGGAGAATTTGGCCAGGGGGTTCATTCAGAAATACTCTACTGCTGGGGCCAGGTTTTTCTTCGTTAACAAGAAGGATGGATCACTGCGACCCTGTATTGACTATCAAGGTCTCAACCAGATCACAGTGAAGAAAACATACCCTATCCCACTGATTCCTGAGTTGTTCGACTGATTAAGGGGTGATAGGATCTTCTCCAAATTAGACTTAAGATGCACCTACAATCTAATCCGCATTCGCTGGGGAGACGAATGGAATATCGCTTTTAACACCAGGGATGGACATTATGAATACCGAGTGATGCCCTTCGGTCTCAGTAATGCACCGCCAATTTTTCAAGAATTCGTCAACGACATCTTCCGAGACCTGCTTTATTCCTGCGTAGTCGTGTATCTAGACAATATTCTGGTATTTTCCTCGGATATGGCCTCCTACAGACGTGCAGTTAGGCAGATTCTTCAGCGTCTTCGGGAGAATCGCCTCTACGTCAAGTATGAGAAATGTGTTTTCGAACAGTCCTCTCTTCCCTTCTTGGGCTACATTATCTCAGATACCGGACTCAGGATGGATCATGAGAAAGTCGCTTCTGACCTTAAATGGCCGCTGTCCGTAGGGATCAAAGCAATTCAGCGATTCCTTGGCTTTGCTAATTACCATCAGCAATTCATCCCTCACTTCTCCACGCTTACCGCTCATGTCTTTGTTATGACCCGAAAGGGAGCTGATCTGAAGAACTGGTCCTCTAAGGCTGAAGAGGCCTTCCGCTTAAATGGTTCTTCTAAACAGCTCCTGTTCTGCATCGCCTGGATTTGAATAAACAGTTCTTCCTAGAGGTAGAAGCATCCTCCTTAGGGGCTGGAGCTGTGCTCACCCAGAAGTCCTCTTCGGGTCGCTGCGTGTCCTGCGGTTTCTTTTCTAAGTCTTTTTAACTACTCCATCTGGGATCAAGAGTTACTCGCTATTAAGATGGCTCTGGAGGAATGGCGTTACCTGCTGGAGGGCGCAGTCTATCCAGTGGTCATCTACACAGACCATAAGAACCTGGCATATCTCCAGTCTGCCCAGAGACTTAATCCACGCCAAGCTAGGTGTTCTTTGTATTTTGCCCGCTTTAACTATCTTTTACATTTCAGGTCTGGTGACAAGACTATCAGAGCTGATGCCCTCTCTCCCTCTTTTCTGTCCAAGGATCAAGAGGATCCACAATATATCTTTGAACCGTCTAAGATGGTCACTGTCGCTCCAGTCAGTCTATCACAATTTCCTCCAGGGAAGACTCTTGTGGCTAAATCCGAGAAGGAGCGAGTTTTGTCTTGGGGCCACTCGTCCAAGGTGGCTGTTCATGTGGGACAAAGGAAGACTCTACAGATGATTTCTCACCACTATTGGTGGCCGTCCATGAGGAGAGAGATCTATGCTTACATGGCTGCCTGTCCAATTTGTGCCCGCAATAAAGTCCCCAGACGACTTCCTGCCAGTTCTCTCCTGCCGTTACCCGTACCATCTGGTCCATGGCAGCACATAGCTATGGACTTCCTTACAGATTTGCCAGTACCTGAGGGTTGCACCATCATCTGGGTAGTTGTGGATCGCTCCTCCAAAATGGCACACTTTACCCCGTTGTCTGCTCTGCCGTCCGCTCCTGAATTGGCTGATAGCTTCATCAAGCATATTTTCCGACTACACGGATTTCCTTGTCACATCGTGTCTGATCAAGGTTTGCAGTTTACTTCCAGATGCCGGTGAGCTCTCTGTAAGCATTTGGATGTCTACTTGGATTTTTCTTTGGTCTATCACCCCCAGTCCAATGGACAAGTGTCGCGTGTCAACCAGGTCCTGGGCAATTACCTGCAACACTTCACTTCGCCAATGCCCACCATAATGATTGGGTGAAATAGCTTCCCTGGGCTGAGTTCTCGTATAACAATCATGTTGGTGAAGCCTCGGGGGAATCTCCATTCTACATTGTGTTCGGTCGGCAACCCGAGGTTCCCCTCCAGGTGACGGTTCCCTCTGATGGCAGATGTCCTCTCCAAGAATTTTTTGATGTTGTGGGAGGACACCAAAGCCACTTTGGAAGCATCTTCCGCCCGTATGAAGAGACATGCAGACAAAAGACGCCTGGATCCTCCGTGCTTCCGTTCTGGTGACAAGGTATAGCTCTCGTCCAGGTACGTCCGGCTGAAGGTTCCTTCTTACAAGTTGGGTCCTCGTTTTATCGGGCCTTTCGAGGTGCTGAAGTGGATCAATGAGGTCTCAGAAGGAGAACATTCATGCTCTGGTTCTCCTCTGGAAGTTCCTTGATGGCCTGAAGAGGAGGAGGCGTAAAGGTACTGTTAGCACCACGCCGGAGTCCTGCTTTGACAGGCAGGGTCTCAGGCGTGCCTCTTCACTCACCCGTAATGCGGTCAGTTCTTCTCTTCCCCATGCTCTGCATGCTTCCAGCTGGTTCTCTGGCCATGTCCTTAGGGCTCGTGCGCGTGCACTCGCACTCTCTGAAAGGGCCAGCGCATGCACTTATTTCCTCCCCAGCAAATAGCTGTGGGACATTATGTATATTTTGCTTCCTCCCCACTGGGGAGGTGCTTGAGCAACCTTCCTGTTTCAGTCTATGTTGAGAAAGGTCGCTTATCAGCACAAGTCCTGTTTGCTATACTCTAGTGCAAATCCTGCTTGCTGCACACTGATGCAAATCCTGCCTGCTGCACTCTGGTGCAAATCCTGCCTGCTGCACTCTAGTGCAAACCCTGTCTGCTGCACTCTGATGCTAACTCTGTCTGCTGCACTCTGACACAAACTCTGTCAGCTCTACTTGGATACGAACTTGGTCAGCTGCACTCTGATGCAAGCTCTGCCTTCTGCTCCATCTAGCCTGTCCTTCTGGGTCCAGCTGCTGCATGACCATTGGTCTGTCCTGGTGTTACACCTGGCGATCATGGGAGCAAGTCAAACAGAGGCTCTAGTGACTAGTCAGGTGATTGCTTAGTCATGCCCCTCCAGGCTTTCCACGGTCTGTAGCACAGTGGTTCCACAAACCATGACCGTGACAGAATAAAATACCTTTTGTGACAGAACTGTCCCCAATGAAGCATCTAGGGATCTCTAGTCTAGAACTGGCTCATGAATACGTAGCCACGGAAGACCCAGGAGAATTGCATGTAACAGACCGGGAAGCACATAGAAGGCGATCTTCTCAGTGTGCAGCATTCCTATCTGGAGCTCTACCTACTCAGTAACAACATGAACGACTTCGGATAGGGCCCTTCGATTGACATATGACACCACCAAAGGACTCTGAAAGTGTTGAATGAGAATCTGGTATCGATCTACCACTGCTTGTGCATGAAGTTTACTGCTGCAACGGAATCCAAGGAAGCAGTCTCAAAGAATCGGGAACCTCCAAATGATACGGATATGGTCAGGGTCAATGGTGGAGAGAAATTACTCTCATCCAGGATAGCCTGTCCTACAGGTCATAGGTTTGGGAGTTTTCTAATATCTCTGGACAAGAGCAAATAAGATGTCCAAAGCTATCACAGTAGTAGCACAATCCATTGGCACAATGGATCTTTTGTTGTTGCTCGGCCAGCTTAACGCGATCAACCTGCATAGGCTCAGGAGAGACTGCTGCCACGGAAGGCTGGGGAATGAGTGGCCTCTGGAAGGATGGTACCTGACAAAATAGTTTTCTCTCACGTGTCGTCTCTCTTGTGCTCTCCTGGAACTTTAAGTCTGTGTGACGTGTGTGCATGGTGCTTGTGTGACAAGTGTGCATGGTGCTTGTGTGATGAGTGTGCATGGTGCTTGTGTGACGAGTGTGCATGGTGCTTGTGTGATGAGTGTGCCTGGTGCTTGTGTGATGAGTGTGCATAGTGCTTGTGTGACGAATGTGAATGGTGCTTGTGTGACAAGGGTGCATGGTGTTTGTGTGATGTGTGTGCATGGTGCTTGTGTGACATGTGTGCATGGTGATTGTGTGACGAGTGTGCATGGTGCTTGTGTGACAAGTATGAATGGTGTTTGTGTGACGAGTGTGAATGGTGCTTGTGTGACGACCGTGAATGGTGTGTGTGTCATGAGCGAGCATGGTGCTTGTATGACGAGTGTATATGGTGCATGTGTGACGTGTGTGCATGGTGCTTGCGTGACGTGTGTGCATGGTGCTTGTGTGACGAGCGTGCATGGTGCTTGTGTGACGAGTTTGCATGGTGCTTGTGTGACGAGTATGCATGGTGCTTGTGTGACGAGTATGCATGGTGCTTGTGGGACGAGTGTGCATGGTGCTTGTGTGACGAGTATGCATGGTGCTTGTGGGACGAGTGTGCATGGTGCTAGTGTGACGAGTATGCATGGTGCTTGTGGGACGAGTGTGCATGGTGCTTGTGGGACGAGTTTGCATGGTGCTTGTGGGACGAATGGGCCTGGTGCATGTGCGACGTGTGTGCCTGGTGCTTGTGCGATGTGTGTGCCTGGTGCTTGTGTGATGTGTGAGTTGTGTAATGGTGCTTGTGTGACGTGTGTACATGGTGTTTGTGTGATGTGTGAGTCCTGTGTGTATGGTGCTTGTGTGACGTGTGTACATGGTGCTTGTGTGATGTGTGTACATGGTGCTTGTGTGACGTCTGAGTCGTGTGTATGGTGCTTATGTGTATACAACTTGTTCTTATGGCGTGACGTGTTGACCCATACACTATTCTTGCACAAGGGCCCTTTGCTCTCAGTTTCTGTTCCTGACCTCTGTACAATATACATATTTAGAATTGCTAACATTAATCTTCTGTCATATACTACAACGTCTAAGGGTAAGTGCACACGATTAGTAAACGCTGCGGGTTGGACGCTGCGTACTTTTGCAGCGTCCAACCCGAAGCATCCAGATGTTACAGCAGGGGTCTCAAACTGCATTCCTCGAGGGCCGCAAACCGTGCGTGTTTTCAAGATTTCCTTAGCATTGCACTAGGTGCTGGAATCATTATCTGTGCAGGTGATTAAGTTATCACCTGGGCAATACAAGGAAATCCTGAAGACATGACCTGTTTGCGGCCCTTGAGGAATGCAGTTTGAGACCTCTGTGTTACAGCATAGTGGATGGGATTTCAAGAAATCCAATACCCACTATGCGTCCACAGACGCCTGCGGATCACCTGAGGAGACGGACATGCGGCACGTCTTTCCAGACCGCAGCATGTCAACTTCTCTTTCTGATTTCTCTGACCTTGTGGGCGATGCCTTAGTTAGATGCTGTATATGAATTGCATTGCAGCACTTATACTGCACAGAGGTAATATTTTGCTGGGGCTACTCGTAAACTTTGGCCATAATTCAGCTTGCGGCCAATAATCACATTGTGCTGCAGCTGCAATGCACTACAAAGTAAGGGAATGTGACTTCATTGTATCTGGCAAGTTTTCTGGACCACGGCACACAAGTGGAAAAATAGCAAATCATTTTGATTTTTTGCACCAGCAATCTCATTTACTTATGCTCTGGTGCATCGAAGTCGGTTTGTAATGTGATCTTTGGATGCAACGTAAGTCGTGGGCAAATTATTTGTTTATTTTCTATATTTCTAAAGGCAGATAAAAAATAATCCCCTAACCAGAGGGGATACCTTTCCTCCAATCGCTGGGGATCCGTCCGCTGGGACCACCACGATCCTGAGAACCAGCGCTCTGAAGAGCACCATGTAATGGAGCTGTGGTCGATCATACATAGTGTGGCACCATTCACATGTGACTCTTCAAACAACTCCTTTAAGAGACTTGGTGAGGGACACGACAAAGTATAGCAAAATTCACTGATCGGGGTGGGAGTGTTATAGAATGTGGGGTTTGTGTGGCAGGGTGGCTTTTTTATCCCAGTCCGGCCCTGTACGTGGGCCTGCTGGACATCTTGTGCTGTTGACTCTGGCCCTGGCCTCCTGACATGTACTTTCTCCACTCCCTGCTTCTTGTGCACGTGGCACGAGGCAGACAGGACCCCCGTGGCCCACCTCTAGTCTGCAAAGCGCGGCGGCAGGCTTTCACTGTGTGTGATCCCGGCTGAGGAGACAGGGACGTTCTTCAGGCAAGCCAGACTGTCGCCATATTGAGAGATTCTATTGTTAACCTTCCCCTCTGAAAATTACAACTCTCAGCATGTCCTGTCAGGTTCAAACCTTCAGGGCCTGCTGGGAGTTGTAGTTTTGTTACTGCAATGAAGATGCTGAGACAGGTGCTGCATATGAACCTGCAGCATCAAAAGTCAATCACACTGTAAGGCTACTTTTACACTTGCATTGTGAAATCCGGCTGAATCTTCTGTCTAGAAAAAGCCGGATGGAATTCACAGGATCCAGCACTTTCCTGATATAGCCATATATTTAACTTTTTGTCAAAGGGATTGTCATAGTTAATTTACTAAAGAAGTTCAAAAAAAGCCTGTACGCCTTTCTTTAGTGTAATAATATTCCATGTTATAGTTACTTTATTTCCGCTATTGATCCAGGAAAATATATGAAAGAATTGTTTACTTAAGATGGGGAAAATTAGCTTTGCCTCACGGCAGTTTAACTTCTACAGGTTCTTTTACACTGTGCGCCGCACAGTATTTAATAGCCAATTTGATAGTTAACTTACACAGGCTAACCCTGCTGCAGATGCGCACTGCACAATCTGTAATAGATCGTTCAGTGAGCATAGGCTGCCATTCTTTTCAGTTGCACGAGCCCTGTGTACACAGTGCGATACGTTGCCGAGAAAGATGATCTTTGGTGCCTAATTAGACTGTAGTATTATTGAGAAACAAGCATTCCTAGGAACGCTCATTCATGATAATGGTGCAGTGTAAATGGATCTTAAGATACTACAGTCAATTGTGACCTCGACATCTAAATGATTAGACATGGGGAAGGGCTCTCTCTGTCATCCAATTGCATAATTCACTTAATGTCACATTCCTCAGCATTGAAATTGCAACACCAAGAAGGAAAAGTCGTGGAAATGCGAAAATCACAGGATCACTAAACATGTTACTGATATGCAAATCATAAAAATTGCAAATAAATTTTTCCAAACATCTCAATTTATTCAATATTGAGTATAAGCAACACTGGGCTGGAGTAAGATTTGTGGCGAGGTGCACACAGCGACAAACGCCACAACACGCCTCACCTGATTCACTGAGAGACATTAGATTCTTACTGAATCATGAGCGTCAAACGCCCTCTCATCAAGACGGGCCGGTCTTGATGAACCGCCCCCAATGTCTTTTTCAGGCAGATCCTCTTAGAAAGTCTCCTGAAAAAGCATTTAAAAATGCTACCAAGAATGAACATACGCACTACAATGTCAAAACGACTTGCTGAGTGTTATGAATGTGCTAGAGATAGTTTCTGAGCAGAGGCTCCCTCTGGTGGTTACAGACAGTACTGAACCTTTCAGCGAGGAGTGGCAATCTGGGATCGCTGACTGGTCTGATATAAGGGAGGTTCCCTCCCATGATGGTTGCCGGTGATCAATTGTTCTTGTCTCAATTGTGGTTCCTGGTTCATTTGGAAGTTTGCTGAGTCTTGCCTGCATCTTCTGCTATCAGATAAGATTTTTTTCTGCTTTTATTTTTGTGCTTGCTTTTTGCATTGTTCCCTGCACTTCTGTGGAGGTCAGCCAAGTCCCCTCCAGGGGCTTGTGCTCCTCTCAGTTTATCTGAAGTCACTGTTATTTGTTCATTTGCTTTTTCCTGTTTTTTCAGTGGCTGCGGCTTAGTTTTGTTACACCAGAGATCTGATTGAGGTGGTAGAGATCGTGTGATCTCAGGTGTTTTTGCAATCAAAAGAGTTGGTATTTTTTGGGGGGGTTTTTTTTTTGGATTGCGGTGAGTATCCTTTCCTGTACTTTTCTGTCTAGACAGATTGGGCCCCAGCGTTTGCTCATTCTATTTTCTGTCTGTGTCCGTGCTTCTTCCTGTCTAACCGCCATTACATGTTTGGGGGCTTCCTATTTTCTTTGGGGATCTGCTCCAGGGCAGAAAGCTTTCATCTTTCTGCCTTTAGGTGTAGTTATCTCTCAGGCTGTGACGAGGCATCTAGGATCAACGTAGGAACGCTCCACGGCTACCTCTAGTTGTGTTGTTAGTTCAGGTTACTGCAATCCAATAGGTTCCAGCCTCTCTGGTGTATTGCCGTTTTTGCTTATTCTCCTCAGCTACCAAAACACAACAGCTGAGCATATGTTCAGTCGTTTTATTTATTTTTTTAACTTCTTTAGGCTTTGAAAGCCTTTCTTAAAGAAATCCTTGACCATTCTTCAAGCCGTTCATTGTTATAAACATAATGTAAAAAAAAAAATTAAAAAAAGCCAGCAGCAAAGTTGCCTTAAAAAAAAACATAAAATACACAAAAAAAAAAGCTTCAGGAAAAAAAACACTGCCAGCATTTTACTGAAGTGTCTTCTTCATGAAAACAGAAAGGGGAAACGTATAATTTAGAATTATCTTACCCATCTGTTTGAATCCAAGTGTCAACGCTCAAGGTGGGAAAATCTGGCAGACAGCTCAACACACATACACAACGGGATGGAAAAAGGGAGAGGAAGGCCCTAACAGTAGGGATCGAGGGATGGGGCACCTCCTAACAACAATCTGAGCAAATCCCTAAGCTCCCCTAACGCCCTATGCGGGTCCTTCCCCCTCCTCCGTCACGTGCCTAGTCCCTAGCTGTCACCTCACTATACTTTGGCTAGTGCACTTGCCGGCAAGGACCCTAGCCTCACCACTGCAGATGGTGTCAACACATGGGGTAGTGACAAGCATAAGACATACAAGGAAAGGAGCAATGAAAACTTAGCTCAAGCATCTGCTGCAAAGCTCCACACAACAGAGGATATGGAACCCAGACTTCAAGCAGCTGATACACTGCTGGCACCAGAAAGCTCCCAACTCCTATGCTGGTCTCCAGAGAAAAACTCTATCACCAACAGTCAGCTGATGCGTCATGTGACTATTTAAAGGAAGGTGGGAGTGATCACCACCCACATCAGCTGATCAGTAACACAGCAGCTGGCAGCAACAAAACTGACATTAACCCTTGCTGGCCCAAAAGTAAAAACCACATTTAAATTTAAGCAGAACCAGAGCTGTCACGACTCCAAAAATGAGTCATGACACCAAGAGGTCCTTACACATAAATCCGTGCAACATAAAACCATCCGATCCAAGAAAGGGATCTTGGAGACGCACCCTCTTTAGGCCCTATTAGGTCTAGAAGGCCTTGGTTGCACCAAGACTCCCATCCTCATAGATTCAGACAGATGGGTGAGATAATTCTAATTTATAAGTTTCCCCTTTCTGTTTTTTACTGAGCCACGAAAGACTGGATAGCTTGTGGTTCATTGATGAACAGGTTGGCAAATAATATTAATATATGGACCACCTGTGGTGAATTGGCCATTGTCAGATTTATGTAATGCTTCCATCAGTGTGGGTGACTCTGTTTATGTTGGCATCCATCACTGTGGATTTGGCATTTATTTGGTGTGTGTTTTTTGAGGTACGTATTTATGGCCTGTCATTGAATAGGTATTTTATTAAGTGTGATCAGTAACGGCTGTGACTAATTTTAATTAGTATTTGTTAAAAGTGATGTTTTAGTTAAAGCTTATTTTTTGCCGATACACTATTGAACCCATTACCGTATTTGCTGAAAACTTGATTCAACTATATCATTTGGGTTTGAATGGAAGAGTCCAAGAGCAGGATCAGTAGCACTAATAATGCTATGTGTGTTCTCTGCAATGACAGAATTGTCAAAATAGTGCCATTATGTCACTCTTAATGACTTAGGTATGTGTCCCCCACGCTCATGCTGAGTGAAGATTGTATGTATTATAATGCAGTATTTTTCTACAACAAATGAAACATATGTGTTGTTAACACACACTGGGCTCCTAGCTGAGCTCCGCAAGGCAAGGTCAGGGAGCCATACTTCAGATCCTTCATGTTTTCAGCTGTCAACAAGGTTTAAGCGCACTTTATAAAGTTTATTAGGGTAATATCAACAATCACAGATCTACAGATAATAGCAAATAAACATCAAATCAATGGGTAGTGAAGAAAAGAAAACCATTGCGCTATTTACGTAACTATCAAATCTTCTCTCTCCGAAACTCTTGTGTAAACATTGAAGACAATCGGACAGACGTGCTCTTGTGGATACTGGAAACATGTTTCAAGTATATTTAAAACGTCATTTGCGGAACTTGAGATATGGATCAGAAATCTCGGCCAAATCAGTGACAGGAGCTATTGCCAATAGCATTTTATATATGTAATATATATCCATTCGCAGACCTCACATTGTGTGAACAGGATTTTTAGAAATTATAATTTTAATTTGTGTTCGGTCATTATTAGGCAGTGTGCCCATGATGAGTTTTTGGTGAGGTTTTTTTTTACAAAAAAATGCAAGTAACCTATTTTACTTAATGGGTGCAAAAAATCTGCAACATCAAAACTCAAACTTGTGGGAAGCCTAAGTAGTTGTCTACTCTGGCTGCTATCTGACTCTATAGAGAGCTGTATATACGTAAGGCCACATTCACATGTTCAATATTGGGTCAGTATTTTACCTCAGTATTTGTAACCCAAAACCAGGAGAGGAACAATCAGAGGAAAAGTATTAGGGTATGTTCCACGATCAGTTTTGGCAGCACTTTGAACGCAGCGGATACCTACTCCGTCCAAAGCACTGCCGGCTTTTGTACGTGCGGTGATTCCGCATGTGTTCATTGAACACATGCGGAATCACCGCATCCTATACATAGAATGGTGCTGTTTATCTTGCGGAGACTGTGCATTTCCGCAAGATAAATTGACATGCTACGGTCTATAAAGACGCGCCACATGTGCGTATATGCAGGTCTGCCTCTTGCGTGTTTGAACGCATAGTGGAGATGGGATTTCATAGAATCCCCTCCACAGATGCTGTAACATCTGGCCGCTGCGGATTGGACGCATACCCTTAGGGTATGTTTCCACGTTCGGTATTTGCTGTGGATTGGACGCTGCGTACAGCCGCAGTGTCCAATGCGCAGTGGCCAAATGTTACAGCATAGTGGAGGGGATTTTATGAAATCCCATCTCCATTATGTGTTCAAACACGCAGGTTGCAGACCTGCGTATACGAACATGCGGCGTGTGTTTCTAGACCGCAGCATGTCAATTTATGTTGTGGAGGCGCACAAGATAAATAGCACCATTCTATGTATAGGATGCGTACAAAAGCCGGCATCATGGAACAGCGCTGCCAAAACTGATCGTGGAACATACCCTAATAGTAAAACATCATCACTTATGTATTTCTCACCCACTTCTGGTTTTGGCTTACAAATACTGATGTAAACTACTGACCAAATACTGACTGTGTGAACGTGGCCTAACGCGAAGACCAGGACTGGGTCTTATCAGGATCAAGCTGGGAAATCCTTTTTAGGGAAAACACTTGGAAAAGTTTGTATATATTTTTCTAGATTTGAGTCAAATCTATGCATCCAGTTAAATATTCCGATTCTGTAAAAAGCAGGGGATACGACATTTACCCTTTCTCGCCAGAGCCTATTTTTGCCTTCGTGCCCGGGCCAATTTTTTCAATTCTGATGAGTGTCACTTTATGAGGTCATAACTCTAGAACACTTCAATGGATCCTGGTGATTCTGAGACGGTTTTCTTGTGACATATTGTACTTTATGATAGTGGTAAACTTTCTTTGATATGACTTGTTTATTTGTTAAAAAAAAATGGAAATTTGGCGAAAATTTTTAAAATTTTGCAATTTTCAAACTTTTAATTTTTATGCCCTTAAATCAGAGAGTCATATCGCACAAAATAGTTAATGAATAACATTTCACATATGTCTACTTTACATCAGCACAATTTTTGAAGCATAATTTTTTTTTGTTAGGAAGTTATAAGGTTTAAAAGTTGATCAGTGATTTCTTATTTTTCCAACAAATTTACAAAACCATTTTTTTAGGGTCCACCTCACATCTGAAGTGAGTTTGGGGGGTGAATATGACAGAAAATACCCAAAAGTGACGCCATTCTAAAAACTGCACCCCTCAGGGTGCTCAAAACCACATTCAAGAAGTTAATTAACCCTTTACGTGCTTCACAGGAACTGAAGAAATGTGGAAGGTAAAAATGAACATTTAACTTTTTCACAAACATTTTAATTCATAACAAATTTTTTTTATTTTCACAAGTGTAAAAAAAGAAAATGAACCACAAAATGTGTTGTGAAATTTCTCCTGAATATGCAGATACCACATATGTGGGGGTAAATCTCTGGGCGCATGGCAGAGCTTGGAAGGGAAGGAGCGGCATTTGACTTTTTCAATGCAGAACTGGCTGGAATTCAGATCGGATGCCATGTCGCGTTTGGAGAGCCCCTGATGTACCTAAACAGTGGAAACCACCCACAAGTGACACCATTGTGGAAACCAGACCACCCAAGGAACTTATCTAGATGTGTGGTGAGCACTTTGAACACCCAAGTGTTTCACTTAAGTTTATAATATAGAGCCGTGAAAAGAAAAAAAATATTTTTCACAAAAACAATCTTTTAGCCCCGATTTTTTATTTTCACAAGGAAGGGAAGGCGCACTGTTTGACTTTTTCAACGCAGAATTGGCTGGAATTGAGATCGGATGCCATGTCGCATTTGGAGAGCCCCTGATGTGCCTAAACAGTGGAAACCCCCAATTCTAAATCCAACCCTAACCCCAACACACCCCTAAACCCAATCCCAACCATAACCCTAACCACAAGCTTAACCCCAAAACACACCTAACCCTAATCCCAACCCTAACCATAACAATAACCACAAACCTAACCCTAACACACCCTTAACCTTAATCCCAACACTAACTCTAGTCCCAACCCTAACCCTAATTTTAGCCCAACTCTAACCCTAAGTTTAGCCCCAGCCCTAACCCTAACTTTAGCCCCAATCCTAACCTTAACTTTAGCCCTAACTCTAAGTTTAGCATAACACTAACCCTAACTTTAGCATAACACTAACCCTAACTTTAGCCTAACACTAACCCTAACTTCAGCCCCCACCCTAACCCTAACTTTAGCCCCAACCCTAACTCTTACTTTAGCCCAGCCCTAACTTTAGCCCCAGCCCAACCCTAACTTTAGCCTCAACCCTAACCCTAACTTTAGCCTCAACCCTAACCCTAACTTTAGCCCTAACCCTAACTTTAGCACTAACCCTAACTTTAGCACTAACCCTAACTTTAGCTCTAACCCTAACATGCTTTTTCTGTTTTTTTTTTACTTTATAACAAGATTGCTGAGTGGCACAGCACTTGTAAGATTGGGTTCACACTTTTAATAAATTCGCACGAGTCTCGCACCTCAATACCTGGCACTGCCGCCGGCACTCGGTACCAGAGTATGCGGCTGAATGTATTTCTATAAAGTCGCACACTCCGGTCCTGAATGCCGGCGGCAGTGCCTGGCATTGAGGTGTGAGTTTCTCGCAAGTGTGACCCCAGCCTAACACTGTTTCTCCTCTAATCTCTCACTGACAGGATATCAGAGGAGAAACAGCGTTATTATGAGGTAGATCGCCCAGGAAAGTTTGTTGCTACAACAAACTTTCCCAGTGATTTGTCTCATTGGCTGGTGTGACGCTGATGTCATCGGGATCTGAACCAATCAGGTCTCGATGAGGTTGGAGGTCACAGGAAGAGTTGTGCGCCAGAATCCCCTCGTTATAAGATATGTGGGGGTTCCGATCAGCACAAAACTGCCAACCGTAGACAAACGTTGGCGCTGCACAAAACCCTGCTAGCGCAGAAGTTTATCTACAGTTGGCGGTCTTGAAGCGGTTATGAAAACATGGTTTCTTTCCAGTACTACTCCTGTCCATAGGCTGAGTTTGGCATTGCAATTCATTTCTATGGAATTGAATTAGACAGCTGTAAAACCAGACACATCCTATGAGCAGAAGTGGCGCTGCACCTGGAGGAATGAAGGCTTGCTTTTCTTACCTCATACAGATCCTTTCAGCCATCTAAATTCAATATAAGGCCTCATTCAGACATCCTTGTTGCTCGTATGTGTTGCATCTCTATTTTTCATGGCTACAACTTGCGCCCATTATAATCTATGGGGCCATTGTTTGTTTTTTATTATGGATGGTGTGTCCATACAAAGCACACGGAGACATGTTCCTTTGTTTTCTGGTATCATTCGACAGAGCATGGATGGCATCAGTGTGCTGTACCTAATTAACAAAAGGATAGGAGAAGACTAATTTATTTATTCATCCATGAAAAAAATGACACACAGATGTTAAAAATAGACACATGGACTTTATACTGATAACACCAGTACCATTTATTCATGTACATGTTAAAACATGGACGTGTGAATGAGGCCTAAGATAGCCCATTCACCTTAAATAGCTATTTAGAAAACTAAGTGTCTGTTCCTCCCAACTCCCTTATACACGCGCACTCTCATCAGATAGAAGAGAGAAATAAGAAGGGGACAATGGATCAGAAATGTGGAACATGCTTAATTCTTCTTCCACAAATATTAGCTAGCCAACTTGTCTTGAGGACTTGGTACCTTTGGGCTAACTTCCCATAATGGGTATTTGGTGGGTTTTTGATGCTGCACATTTCCATGTGCAAAAGACTGAAATGTATTATAGTTGCAGCAAAGTGAAATTTATACAAGTCTTGAAACTCATTAAAAACGCAAGTAATTTTAACCTAACTTTATCAGGCCACGGT
>VIAB01026155.1:15316-29552 GCA_009801035.1 Oophaga pumilio | reverse complement strand
CTAGAATACCCGATGCGTTAGAATCGGGCCACCATCTAGTCAACAGACTGAATGGATTACATTCTGCGAAAAACAGTCAATTAGTAAATGGCCAACAAAAGTTGACAATGTTGTGCACATTCCCTAATCCTGTATTCATGTCTAGAGAGAAGGCAGTCTGCCTACATGGGCTGATGGCTCCTGATGTGGGTCACGTAGTGGGTGAGAATTGTGTAAAATGTGGCACTAATATAGTGAGTGACGGAGCACAATGACAAGATATCTGTTTAGTTTTCATTCCTCACCAGGGGGGCAGAAATCTATAGGAATTTCCTCTTCCTTATTATCGAAGTAAGAGCTGTCTCCATCAATCACTGGATCAGTATTAACTAGAACAATATTCAATCTTTCTTCCTAAAAATAAAAATACATTAATAAACTCCTATTAATATTTTGGTAATAATCTTAATTTAAAATATAACAAATAAAATTGGGACTCATCTGTTGAGCAGAGCTAACCAAGTCCTCCTCCTGCTTTACAAATTATCTGTGTCATAAGAGAGTACTATAAAGTGTAACAATACATCCAAGTAATTTTTCATAATAAGCAGTCATATGAGTACGTGTATACATGAGGAATAACATTATTTGTCATAACATCTTGTATCCTGCTAATACCATCAGATTACCTCTCTGTGGACTACGTCTCTTAATATGTGTTACAGCGGCACCGGCGTCCCAGCATGGGTCCTCTCCCACCCCTCAACCCCACTCCAGGGAAGCCAGCGTGTTAACTTACCTATCCATGCTTCCCCAGCATCTGCTTCCTTCCAGGACCTGCGAATGGCACGCAGGTCCCCTGGGAGTGTGCTTAGGGCACACGCTCACTGCCTCTTAAAGGGCCAGCACGCACTACTTAAAACATCCCCTGCCAGTTGCTGGGAGGCGTTTGGTATATAAAGCATCCTCCCCTATTGGGAGGTGCCTTACCAACTTTAGGTCAGTGTATATCCAACTAACTAGTTGTTAGGTCCCCTTACCCGTGCATTATGATCCTGCCGTGTCCGTCCTGCTGAACCAGTACCCGTATCCATTCTGACCGTGCCTAATCCTGCTCCTGATCCGTCTGATCTAGCACCTGTGTACCTGCACCCGTGACCCCATACCCATGGCTGTCCTGTGTTCCTGTACCAGTCCTGCTTGTGTCTGATCCCGCACCTGTCTACCAGCCATAACCTCTTCCCAGACAGTTCCTGGCCGGTCCTGCTTCTCTGTCCCCCTTGGGGGGGTCAGCGGCCACGGCTCCGTGGGTCGGTCTTGGAGTAGCACCTGGCGTCTAATTCTAACCTCGCCATCAGGGGCTCTAGCGAAGAGTCAGATGGTAGCCTAGTTATGCCCCTCGAGGCCCTCCCCGGACTGTGGCACAGTGGTTCCACAACCACGTGCATAACAATATACACTCTGCACTGGTGGGAGGAGACTAGCTGTTATGATGTCTCCCATATATGCGTTCTGAGCTGGTGGGAGTAGACTAGCTGCTATGATGTCTCCCATATATGCGTTCTGAGCTGGTAGGAGGAGACTAGCTGCTATGATGTCTCCCATATATGCGTTCTGAGCTGGTAGGAGGAGACTAGCTGCTATGATGTCTCCCGTATATGCGTTCTGGGCTGGTGGGAGGAGACTACCTGCTATGATGTCTCCCGCATATGCGTTCTGAGCTGGTGGGAGGAGACTAGCTGCTATGATGTCTCCAGTACATAGCTGAGTGAGGGATTCCTTCTTTTGATCTTTGATAGTAAGCAGACAAAAGAAGCAGCAGGACCATGGAGGATGTCATACCAAAGTACTGAGCAGTGTAGCAATGAATACAGGTCTGGGGTGAGGTAAAGGCTTGGTAAGTTGCATTTACATTGAAAGATTATCGTGAACAATCGTTTTCTAGAATAATATTGCTGTTTAAACAAGCTGCTGATCAACAGATGAAGCAAATCGCTTGTTCGTCAGGTGAAATTAATTTTTAGCTTGCTTAAAAATAACCTTTCACCAGTTTTTGAGCCTACGAACAAATGCCACCACCTTTAACTGCTCCTGTGCTGCATTCCACAAACGTGTGTCAGCTCTCGGTCTGGTCCGATGGGCGTCTTTGCTGCAGCGTACGTCCCCCGTCTGCTACTAACCGCGTCCTCCTGCTTTGATTGATGTGATGCATCATCCACATAACAAACCTAGAGTTTGCGCCTGCGCAGTAGCCTCACAGGACTGCGCAGCCACACTCTGCTCTGCCCTACTGTGAACAGAGCATAAAATAGGAATGTGCAAGTGCATAGTTGTGAATGGCGAACCGAGATCTCGCGCCTGTGCAGTAGCCTTATTCAAATGACGTCGCAATACGCTTGCACAGTGCTGTTTAATGCTCTGCTCACAGTAGGGCAGAGCAGAAGAGTGTGCTTGCGCGCTCCTGTGAGGCTACTGCGCAAGCTCTCAGTTCGTTATGTGGATGACGCATCACACCAATCAAAGCAAGAGGACGCGATTAGGAGCAGAGAGGAGGGAAGTACGCCACAGCAAAGATGCCCATCGGACCGGACCACTCTTATTTACATACAGCGAGGGAGCATATCAAATGGTATTTTTGGGGTCAGAAGCTGACAGACACGTTTGTGGAATGCAGCACAGGAGCAGTTAAAGATGGTGGCATTTGTTCATAGGCTCAAAAACAGGTGACAGGTTCCCTTTAAAAATCAGTTCGCAGCAGAACATCGTCCTGTGTAAATAGGACTCGCACAGTAAATATCATTAAATATTTACTGATGATGTAGGACGTGTGTCCTACATTGTCCACACAGTGTTCTCGTTCGCGCTTCTGCGCAGGCGCACTTCTCTCTCTCTGTTCTGCGCATGTGCTGGTGCTATTTGGCCTTTCCCAACACATGCACTGAACAATGCTTTGCGCAGGAGCGTGGTGCCAGGGATATCGTGTGGATGACATAGGACATATTATTCGCATTGAACCAAGACAAGCGACGTCCATCGGATGGTATCACTCTGCAGGCGAGTATAATAAAAGGAGCTTTTTTGCCTTACAGGAGGAATTGGAGTCATATATAAATAGCATTATAGAATGCTGAAAGGTGGTGGTTCTAAGTGACATCGGAAAAGCCTGGTGACAGGTTCTCTTTAAAGCTTTTATTCTGCTAATATTATGGAATAATCTTCAGAGCATGAAATATGCCTCAATGGCAGCTCATCTTTTACCATCTCCGAATCTCTTGAATAGCAAAGGAAACAAACAAACAATTGGATCCTTCAAGGTGAACCACCCATGCAAGACTGAAGCCCCATCTCATATCATTAGAAGACCAGGCTCATAGGTGAACTCCTATTCAATGGAGTTAAAGAAAAAGTTCATAGAGAATAACAATTGGAAATCAAAAAAGGAACATGGCAGCATGAACTGTTATGTTTTGGTAGCTGAGGAGGCAGGAGCAAAAAAACCGCATAGGCAGCCTAAGGGCCTGTGCACACGTTGCGGAATTGCCTGCGGTTCCGCAGCGGTTTTTGCCCTACGGTTCCGCTGCAGTTCCGCAGGCAGGGCACTGTGTAATGTAAATCTATGGAAAAAAAAAAGCTGTGCACATGATGCGGAATTTTCCGCGCGGATTTGGTGCGGTTTTGAAACCGCAGCATGTCAATTCTTTGTGCGGATTCCGCTGCGGTTTTACACCTATTCCATTATAGGTGTAAAACCGCAGGGCAAATCCGCACAAAAACCGCATCAAAAACCGCACCTGCGTTTTCTGCCAAGAGGTGCGGATTCTGTGCGGAAAAATTTGCAGGCAAATCCGCAACTTGTGCACAGGCCCTAACACCAGAGAGGTTGGAAACGAATAGGTTGCAGACCCCTAAACTAACCGCACAACTAGAAGCAGCCGTGGAGCGTGCCTACGGTGGTCCTAGACGCCTTGGCACAGCCGGAGAGATAGCTATCTCCGAAGATGGAAAGAGGTAAGCCAACTGCCCTGGAGTAGACCCCAAAAGTGTAGGAAGCCCCCAAACATATAATGGCGGTTAGACAAGACGAAAACACGAACACAGACAGAAAATAGATTGAGCAAACACTGGGGCCCAAAACTGTCTAGATAGGACAGCACAGGAGAGAATACTGTCTGCAACCCAGAAAAACCCTAGGAAAAACTCCAACACTTCTGAATCCAAAAACACCGAGACCACACGGTCTCGACCACCTTTATCAGATCTCTGGTGTGGACACGTAGCTACCCAGCAGTAAAATATCACAAGAACTAAGCAAATGAACAAATACAAAAAACGAACGGAGACCAGCCAAAGCCCACCAAAGGGGACCCGGCTGAAGACAAAAAGCAATGCAGCAAAAAGCAAGGAATTCAAACCACAGTAAAAAAAACTGAAAGGGACTTATCTGAAAGCAAGCAGGAGACAGCAGGAAAGCAAGATGAATTCCAAACTAGACCAGGAAGAACAATTGATCACCGGCGAGGATCATGGGAGGTCAGCTCACTTATATCAGGCCAGTCAGTACCACCTGACAACCACTCATCTGCAGGTGTAGGACTCTTGGTGTTCAACATAGGTTCAATATCCTCAGCAACCACCAGAGGGAGCTTCAGCTCCGAAGTCGTCTCCAAAACGTTCACAACAATGAACATCATCAAAAACTGGCCACTATCTGTCCTTCTCCACTAATGTCATACCCAACATTCACAACAAGGTGCAAAGCCACCATCTCTTCTGCATGTAGATGATACTTTACTTAAGGTACAGGCACTTTGTGTTGTGCAGGGAGTCAATTGTGCAGATTTTATTGAAGTGCCATATTTTTCAAACTGTCAAGGCAGTTAAACATGGCAGATGGACAGGGCGGGAGACAGATAGCCATGCAACACAAACAAACTTGTTCCCAGTTCATTTGTATTCACCATATGTTCTAGCTACTGCACTCATATCTACTGCTTTTTCACATACTTTATACACGCCATCCATATAAGTCTCTCTCCTCCCCTCTCCTATATACAGTTCTCATGCTCTTTCCACAATCAAACCACAGAGATCCTTCACTCCCACCGTACAACACAGGGGACGCTCTCAAAAAATCAATTAACCATCTACTCACTCTCTCGATTCTCCTAGTCACATAAGATATCTCCCCTAACTCAGGTTCTTCTTGTAATAGTAAGTTTAACTCCTTCTCTGCTACACTCAGAAACCCTGCTAATCTCATTAATATTCTTTGCATGCCTTCTTCTGTCTCCTTTAACTGTGCCTTCTGGAAATCATAGTCAGAGTGTAACAAACTCTCCAACAGCCATGTTTTTCATTTCAAATTTTCTTAACCTTCTAGTTCTTACTGAAACAAGGATCCAGCAGTCAGACACCATCGCTGCTGCTGCGCTCTCTTATCGTGACCTACATTTTTCACATACCTCCAGATTATTTCAAAGAAAAAAAATACTATATTACAATATCCAACAGGACATTTTCTCCCAATCCCCTAATAATATGCATTCACTTCCTTCCTGCACTTCATCTAACTCACTGTCTTTGAAGCGGTCATGGAAGAAGTGACCAGGCTCCTCATATCTTCTCGCCCTACTACCTGCATCACTGATCCTATTCCCTTACATCTCCTTCAGTCCCTCTCCCCGGATGTCACCACTCACCTAGCAAAAATATTTAACCGCGCTCTCTTTCCCTCCTACTTCAAACACTTCAGCGTACACCCATTACTAAAAAAGCATCCCTCGACCAGAACTGTGCTGCTAATTACAGACAAGTCTCTAATTTTCTCGCTCCTTACACTCTACTGAAACTGCCCTTACCAAAGATTTTAATGACCTACTAAAAGCTAAGTCTAATGGCCACCACTCCCTGCTGACTCTTCTGGATCTCTCTGCAGCATTCGACACCAGATCAAAAGCTCCTCCTCACTATGCTTTGCTCTATCGGTCTCAAGGATACTGTTCTTACCAGGTTCACCTCCTACCTCTCTGACTGCTCCTTCACTGTATCTTTTGCAGGCTCTTCTTCCCCTTACCGATGGGGTTCCTCAGGGTTCAGTTCTTAGCCCCCTCCTCTTCTCTCTATACACTGCTCTAATGGACAAACCATCAGTAGATTTGGTTTTCAGAACTCTTTATGCTGACTACACCCAATTATACATATCATCTCCTGACATCACCCCCGCATTACTACAAAATACCAGAGATTGTCCATGTGCTGTCTCTAACATCATGTCCTCCCTCTATCTAAAACTGAGTATGAGAAAAATGGAACTCCTTGTGTTTCTTCCTTTCACTAACCTTCCTAAACCCAATATTACCATTACAGTGTGTAGTTCTACCATAACTCCCAAGTAGCACGCCCGCTGTCTTGGGGTTATATTTGACTCAGATCTTTCCTTCACTTCCTACATCCCGTCACTCGCTCACTTATGTCACTTATACCTCAAATACATCTATAGAATTTGACCTTTTCTTACCTTTGACTCTCCAAAAGTCTTACTGTAGCTCTGATTCATTCTCATTTGGACTATTGCAACTTTCAACTAATCTGTCACCCTCTTACTAAAGTCTCCTCTCTCCAACCCATCCTGAATTCAGCAGCCAGGATCATATTGTTCTCCAACCACTACACCGATGCCTCCACCCTGTGCCAGTAATTGCACTGGTTACCCATCTGCTACAGAGTTCAATACAAACTCTCACACAAAAAGTGCTGCATAGTTCTGCACCACCCTAGATTTCCTTCTCATCTCCATCACCCTACCCATGCCCTCCATTCCACTATGACTGAAGACTATCATCTTCAATTCGCATCTCCCACTCCCGTCTCCCAAGACTTCAAGCGTGCTGCGCCAATTCTCTGGAATGCACTACCCCACACAATAAAACTGAGTCCCAGTTTTAAATGTGCCCTAAAACCACATTTCTTTAGACTGGCCTATGGCCTCACCTCACCTATCTAACTGTTCCCGTTTTGCCCTTCCAAAATTTTTAAGCACTTAATAGCACTTTTTATCTGTATTTGCACACATACTGGATGGTGACTGGATAATGTAGTCTATTTTGACTACCCTGTTTATTATACCGATGGCTGGACCTTACAATACAAGCGCCTTTTACCATCCACCTTTCAGGTCTCCCCTATTTTCTCATAGACTGTAATCTTGCAGGGCCCTCATTCCTCCTGGTATGTTGAATGTGTTACTCTGTTATATCTTTATTGTCTGTATAAGTCCCTTCTGTAAAGTAAAGTGCTGTGGAATATGTTGGTGCTATAGAAATAAATATTACTGTTATTATTACCTCTTTCTCTGGCTTTAAGCCATGTGAGTACTGAAGTCTCAGGCGTCTCTCTGGTGGATTTCTTTCACTGGATCCATCTGCAGGAGTAAATATCATACATTGTTCACTAATTCTCATCTTCATGTGGGAAAAGGATGACATTTGCTACTGTTGTGGATGTATGAAGTTTTCCTGGGAGTTATAGTTTTAAAACTAAGATAGCATAGAGGCAAGCTAATGATAAATGGTTTATAGTGTCACATCCCTAATGATGTTGGTGGTCACTGAATGTAGTGCTAGACATGACAGCTGTCTGTATCCACCCTGCTGGGAATTGGTTTTAACCAGCCTTGTATCAGTAAAGCTGGCCATACACATTAGATGTCTGGCTGCCGAATTGTGCTTTGGCCAATCAATCGTCCGACAGCCATCTCAATCGACGCTCACATACACAGGAGTGCTCGCGCAACATTAAAATATTAATTTAAGCATCACTCCAGCATTTTTTTTCTTTTTCAGTGCTAGAGTGGTGCAACTAATCTAAGTTTATATAGCTCCCCATGACTGGGTGACCATTATTCGGGATCTCGATCCTGCTCGGCCTTATTTACATTTACGTCACTAACTGCAGGGTATTTGCAAATTTTGTTTTTACTGTGGGCTATGTCTATTTAGTGGCCAGTGTGAATATGCCCCTACAAGCAACTTATATTCCAGTTCATCTCTTTAGGTTTCTGTTTCAGGTTTTTGCACTCTGTGCAAATAAAGGGGGTTGCCTCCCATTTCTTTGAGCTGGACATTACATTCATATAGTTCCCAATTACTGGGTGTCCATTAGTCGGGGTCTCTGTCCTGCTCGGGCTTTAGTCACAGTTATGTCATTTGATCTACAATAAGACTTTAATACTAGAGGTTAGGACAGTCCACAATAGGTTCACTTTTAAATTTTTTTAATCAAAATTATGTTAACTAAGTACTTTATTTTATTTTCATGCACAATTTCTATTTATTTACTGCAGGGTGTTTGCTCATTTTGTTTTTATCTTAGGTTTTGTGTGTTAAAATATCTAGACTACCATAGAGAACAGACTGAGTATAAGTGCCATAAAAATAAATTTTATTTGATACAGAGGCTGCTAAGCTCAAAGTCAGGGAATCCTTACAATATTAAACCATGGTGAGCCTGTGTATATACCTATACACATGAATAGGTATGAATTGACAATGTCTATTAAAGCGCATAAGTTATAAAGTGCTATAATCTAAATGATTGCTAGAGGAATGCAATTAAATGTTGAATAAAAACTTACATTTGTAGACCAGGTTTTAATGGTGGCTGTCCTGCCACCCCAACGCACGTTTCGTATTATAACTTCCTCAGGAGGCGTGTGTTGGGGAGGGGGATCATGGATTAAATAGATCTGTGATTAAATCCTATCTGGGGTTACAAACACCGCTAAGTCAGAATGATGCGTCCCTGTATTTGTGTGTTAAAAAACTAAGTTTAATTGACCTTGAGAACTGTTTGAGGGAAAGCAGAGAATTGGACAAGCATACTAAGATGTCAATCACACTGCTGTTGGACTGCTCCCCCCCCAACACACTTTGATTGACAGTGGTCCTGGACTAGTCCGGTGATCACAGGCACGGATGATTAAACGGAGTTTATTAACATGTACATTTGGGGCTAATTCAGGCATCATTTAAGAGGGCATTAGATACTGATAAAGTGCTCCTTTTACCTTCTAGGGGTTAACCTGAAAAATGACTCCCTTTAAGATTTTTTTTCTCCCCTGGTGCTGAGGTCTGTGAATAATGATGAACCAAAGAATGCAGCTTCTCTGGCACAGCGTAAATGTAGCCTAACAGAGGCTAATGATGGCCATAACGTGTTGGAGCTGATAGGGGACAGTGGGGCAGAGGAAGAACATAGCATCCATTTCTGATTATTTCTTACGTAGGCTGATATCAGCAGGTATCTCCTCCTCCTTAATCTTCACACACATGATTTCTCCATCCTCGACTTGCATATGTATCTGAACTCCACCCTACGGTAAATGACAGTCTTAGTATATCCAGTATAGCACTAGATCCAGACGGTGTACGCCCAGTGTACCTGAGGATCCGCTGTGTGCATAGAGCAGTCCATCTGATGGAAGCATAGGACGGCAGGCAACGAAGCGGTGGTCCTGAAACCATAACAACACTCACATGAACAGACGGCTTCTCATGGGGGCCAATGTCTACAGCTCCTGCCTTCTAGATGTGTATGTGACAAGCCATGTGTGTATGTGACGAGCAGTGTGAGAACACTATAAAGGGGGCACCATTATGCCCTACCCACATGTGCCCTGCTATCAGTGACCACCTCTTACACTAAAAAGGGGTGCCCAGGACTCTGTGCAAATACAGCCCAAACTGGCTGATACCAGGGAACAACAGAATGCATTCCCACCTGCTTCATACGGAAGTAGATGTAACTTCAGGCTCTGTGCATCTATGGTGGTCACCAGTGACAGACTGTACTCATAGTAATAGCACTGGCACCCTCCGGAGCTGCGGTCATTTAGTAAACTCCCCTGCAGCACTGACAGCGCGATAACAGCAGTAGCTCACCACTTACTCAGCGCAGACCCATCTTCCGGGTTACTTCCGCCACTAGCCGTCTCCTCGCCTTTCCTGGCAACTTACTTCCGGTCTGTGCGTTTCAGGAGCCCCAGATCTGTGCGTTCCACAGGCTGTGCTTACCACGTGACGTCGTGCAGCTTGTGACATTCTCTTGTTTGAGCGTCCGTCACAGCGGCTGAGCTGTAATAGAAAGCAATTTATAGGGTTAATTTGGGCCAGGGACGCAAGGGGTTACTGGAAGCATACAGCAGTAAGAGGTTTATACTTGAAAGTGTTTTTTTTTTAAAGAACACAAATTATTCCTCACTGCTCCTATTCCAGTACTTTCCTTCAACAGGACCCCAGGCCATCAGTGCCCAATGATTGCATCAGGGATCAGGGAATAAAGTCAGCAGTGCGCCATTTAAATGCTGCGGTCAGGGATTCTTTTAAATTTATTTAAATCAAAATATATTGACCTACATTTCCTGTTAAGGAAGAACTCCCAACAACACTTTTATTCCTTACAATGGTCTAAATGTGTGTATTGATTAATATTCTGACCGATCGCCGTCTTCCCCAGTTTCCAGCGCCGCTCCAGTCCTCTTCTGAGTCACGTGACTTCAATTCTGACTCACCCGACCACACTGGGTTTGTGTGAAAGAGGCGCCACAGACCTACACTATAAGTCCTCGCTCACACGACATCACTCAGCACAGTGTTATATTAAGGGGGCAGAGCAGATCTGCGGTTCAGCATGCTGTGAGGGGTTCCACAATTCAGATCACGCGCATCCATTCAAGTCTATGGCTGCGTATGAAACATGCGACATTCCCGGACTCAGACTTAAGTTCTCCATCTCCTACACACCTGTGATCCGATTCTCTCGTGGGAGAACCGGATAACAGTAAACTGTCACGCAGCTCACACTCTGACAGAGTTTGAGCCAAGTGTCATTTACATAAGCCAATTCTCTCACGCAAGAGAATCATCGCTCGTGTGACCCCGGCCACGGCTGGTTTTAGACAAAGTGCTGCCCTGGGCAAAAGTATAAAGTGGGGCCCATATGCTCACATATTGCACCATCACGCAGAAACATTTCAGTTGTATTTACATGCGCTGGGTTCAGGCCAATAAACGAGCGCGATCGACAATATGAAGTCATTCGATGCTTGTTTCCCGGCCTCTTTACACCGGAGGAAGAATGATGGAGATAGAACGATCACTAGTACTAGTAGATCAATCTGTCCACATACAGGATCATGTTATCAGTAGCATATCTGCAGTTTTCCCTGGGCAAAGTGCTACTGAGAACAATGATTTCTTTATCGGCATAAACAATCCAATCACTCAATGAACAAGCAGTATTTTGCTCGTTTAGTATAATGCACACCCAATAGTCCTCAATATAGTATAATACACTCCCTATGGTCCTCCATATAGTATAATACACTCCCCATAGTACTCCATATAGTATAATACACTCTTCACAGTCCTAAGTATAGTACAATGCATCCTATAGTCCTCCATATTGTATAATGCACCCCCATAGTCCTCATACAGTATAATGCTCCCCATAGTCCATCTTACAGTATAATGCAGCCCCATGTAGTACACATAGTGTAAAGCACTCCCCATAGTCCTTGATAGAGTATAATGCAGTACCCATATAGTACATACAGTATAATTCACAGCCTACAGTCCTTGACAGTGTATAATGCAACCCCCCTATAGTACATATAGTATAATGCAGTCCTCATATAGTACATAGAATATAATGCACTCCCCATAGTCAATCGAGTATAATGCAGCCCCATAGAGTATAATGTTGAGACCAAAGAAAAAACTTGAACAATGAATAATAATAAAAGGACTAAAAAAAATGATAGAATAGGTTTAAAATACCTTTATTAATAATTGTATATAGTACTAAAAGCACAAGAGTGCCCACACTATAGATAACATATCAAATAATCATATGATAAATACATTAAAATTATATCAGAGGTAAAACGCAAGCCAAAGGAAACAATCCACCAAATATCCAATCCAAGAAAATATGCCAAGTAAATTTTTTTTAACAGTGATATCAAAACCACATAAATATCAATTGATATTCATCTACAAGAGTGAATTGTAAAAAAACTCAGTATATAAAAATAATATATAAAACAGAAAAAGAAATAAAATTATTTTATCTTCTAGATGTGTATGCAAAGTGCAATGTGCTAAAAAAAAACAAAATAAACAAAATTAAAAAATGAGAAAAAGAAAATAAAATAGATGCAAGTCAAATCACACAACAACTGCAAAAAGATATTGCTGTATTAATAAGTTGATTGTTATGTAAAACAGGGGGTGTAATATAACACAAGGAATCCTATTTGGAGGTCAATACTGCAAATATTACCACACTATTAAATAAAGATATATAGGGTAGTTTAGACAAACTGCGCTATAGAAGTGAAAATAAAATCACTAATTCACTGGCAAATAATAAGACATAAGTGAGAGAAAAACGCCCACACAACAAATTGGAGTATCGGTGGGAGAAAAGCCTGTATCGGGTGAAGTGTCGACTTAGTGCCAAAGGTCCTGTCTGTGAGGTTCAGCCAGAAGCGGAGAAGGGGGCCACCACTTGCACTCTGCATCAAAATATGTTGCGCCCATGCTTGTCTCGAGATCCTGAGCCAGTACCAGAAGTACCTACGGCCCCCCCAGGCTGTTTCAATGATAGCAGTTGGTTTGGAAGAGGAAGATGATCCCCAACTTCCCACAGGGGGTACGGAAACAGGGCTGGTGCCTGAGACTGACAATGCGACTGGAGTGGCTCCGACTCCCCTTCCTCCCGCGACAACCGAAACTCCTGCTCCTTCTGATTTGCGACACTCCGAGCATTCAACGGCCGGTGTACCCCCTGTACGCAGTAATCAAGATCAGTTTATCTGGCAACAAATTGTGCAAGGATTGGAGGACTGTCAACAAGAACTTCAGAAGCTCTCGCCCGTGGAATGGCGTGCAAAAAGAGAGGGGGAATGTAAGGGGGTGAAGAACAAGAACAGACAAAAGGAGGTTACCTCCCATGATCCATGACCGGAACCATTTGGTGGGGCAGCAGTGTTGCAGGGGGGAAGACTTGCTGACCTGGATATATAGAGACTCATAGCAGGAGATACGCAGCTCCTCCGCGTTATTCCTGTCTCCCTCTTCAACCCCAGAGTTTTCCCGCTGTTTGCCAAGAGTAGGAGAGAGACTTCGGAGACTACAAGTGCTGCTGTTGATGGTGCCTACGCTGGAGAAACCGGTTCTTTCAATCAAGGTTTCATCAAACTGATAAGTTCCCAGAATACCCTTCCTTCTTCTTCTGCTGTTTAGTTAACTGTGGCTAAATCTTGCTTAGTTTAAGTGTATTGTTGAAATTATGTTTATTCTCCATTACATCTCCCTGCGAGGAGATATTCTCCCCTGTAAATAAATCCTTCAACTGTTAGTCTGTCTCTGTGCCGTGGTGACATTCTTAGCTCCTGCACGATTCTTACGTTTTACACATGGCTCCCTTGTCCCATCTTGTATGCATGGCTGGGCTCCGCTGGGCTCCCCCGTCATACTTACCCTCCTCGCATCGTTGCTGAACGTCCCTGCATCTCTATCCCGGCACGTAAGCTTCTTCCTGTGCGGAGCGGTCATGTGGTACCACTCATTAAGGTCATGAATATGCACTCCACGCCTGTGGGAGTGGAGTCGCGTCCATATTCATGACCTTAATGAGCAGTACCACGTGACCGCTCCATACAAGAAGAAGCTGACGTGCCGGGATAGAGATACAGGAACGGAGGGTGAGTATCGATGTCTTCTGGAAGCCGGCAGCTGCAGCTGTCACAACAGTGCTACAGCCGCCGGCTCCCCGTTTGTCGCAGCATTTGCGCCCCGGTGATAATGAACCACCAGGGCAGGCACCTGTCATGATTCAGTCCGGGGTTTGTTTTCTGCTATCCTCTCCCTGGACTCGTCATGTCGGGGTTAATTCCCTCTGCCTCGTTTTGGATCTGTGTTTGCTATTTCAGTTCGCTGCTGCTTACTGGCGACGTCAGTGATAGTTCATGCTTCCAGGCTAGAGCAGCTGACCCGTATACCCTAGTGATCCTTCTGCCTCTAACTTCTCGTATTAGTGTCTGACCCATTCCCTATTCCTGACTTTGTGTACGTTTGGTTGTTTCCCTACAGTGTATGACTTGGCTTGAACTCTGAACCCTGCCTCCTGCTTTTTCTGTCTCTGATACTACGTTACCAACTGGCTTTTGACTTTGGCTTGTACTGACTCCCCTTTC
>VIAB01026153.1:27739-39245 GCA_009801035.1 Oophaga pumilio | reverse complement strand
ACATGTTCAGTCCCCCTGATATATCTGTACCTCATGTATATACATGTTCAGTCCCCGTGATGTATCTGTACATCGTGTATATACATGTTCAGTCCCCCTAATGTATCTGTAACTCATGTATATACACTGCTCAAAAAAATAGGGAAACACTTAAAAACACAATGTAACTCCAAGTCAATCACACTTCTGTGAAATCAACCTGTCCAGTTATGAAGCAACACTTATTGTGAATTAATTTCTCCTGCTGTTGTGCAAATGGACCAGACAACAAGTAGAAATGATAGGCAACTAGCAAGACAACCCCTCTGAAGGAGTGGTTCTGCAGGGGGTGACCACAGACCATATCTTTGTTCTCATACTTTTTGGCTGTTGTTTTGGTCACTTTTGCATTTTGTCACTGCTCTCACCGCTACAGTAGCATGTGGTGGTGTATACAACCCACAGAAATTGCTGAGATAGTGTACCTCATCCAGGATGGCACATCAATGCGAGCGGTGACAAGAAGTGTAGCTGTGTCTGTCAGCACAGTGTCCAGAGCATGGAGCAGATATCAGGAGACAGGCCAGTACACCAGGAGACGTGGATGGGGCCGTAGGAGGGCAAAAACCCAGCAGCAGGACCGCTACCTCTGCCTTTGTCTAAGGAGGAACAGGAGAAGCAGTGCCAGAGCCCTGCAAAATGACCTCCAGCAGGCCACTAACATCCATGTGTCTGCTCACACTTTCAGAAACAGACTCCATGAAGGTGGTATGAGGGTGTGCTTACACCCCAACACCGCGCAGGGCAATTTGCATTTGCCAGAGAACCCCAAGATTGGCAGATTCAACATTTGCTAAAACTTTTCCCACGAAAATGTACATAAATCTAATCAGCTTCTCCTTCTCTACAACACCCTGCCTGCAGGTCACATAGCGTTTGCAAAGTGACAGGTTCCCTTTAAGCTGGTGCTGAATATTATGACAGCACTTTTTTATCGTTTTACAGTTCAAAGTAAATGCTGTCCTTGATTTTAGTACATTATCCAGAAAAAAATTAAAACAAATAGGAAACCCTGCTTTTATCCATGGTACATCATCCATTGATGCATGATGTAGATTTTTTCCACACAGAAAATCACTCGTGAATTATGCCATTAACTATTATAGAGGTCTTTGCACTGACCGTGTGCAGATAGACAAGAAAAATAGATAACTGAATAAACCTATGTCTGTGCCTATAGACACAAAGAGGTTGTCCGCTACTGGACAATCCATCACTAATGGCCTTAGGATGCTGCATGATATAAAAAGTCTGTATGCACCACTCAAACTGGCTGCACTCACAGCACTATGTCCCCTGCTGGTCTCCTGGCATAAACAATGTCATGTGACAGATGCAACCTTCTCTTTTTTTTAGTCAGAATTAAATAAAAATTTTATCACTGCATCTGATCAGCAGCTGCTGATTGTCCACAACTGTCACGTGACATTGTTTTTGCTAGGAGACCGGTGGGGGATGAATGGCTGAGAGTGCAATCTGGAAGGTAAGCATAGACTTTTTGTCATGGGTTTACAGCGACAGAGAGGACCCAGAAGACCACAGCATCTGATTTCTCCTCTTGCACTGATTAGAAGCACTTCATATTAAATGGTGCAGGTTTCTTTTAGCAGTGCAGGGGTTAATCTGCTCAGTTGAGAGCTCCTGGAAGCTTTCCTGCATTAAGGCTCTCAGCTGTTCACTTAGCCACTCCCATTTCCTATATAATCTGGGTCCTGACTAGCACTGATTGTCATAGATAGCTTGTGCTGCATAGTTAGGAGATTGTGGTTGTTGTTTGAGAAGGCGTTTGGTGGATTTATCAAAGACTGTTTCTAGGTTTTTGGTATGTGCTAATTCCCCTCCTCCTACTTTGGTTTTTCCCCATCCTCCACTCCCAGTGCATTCCTCTGTTGTTTATGTGAGTATATTTGTATGATTGGTATTTTCCTTTACCCCTGTGCTTATTACCTTGTTAGTCTGGTTGGTGTACTACCGTGCACTACTACTCCCCTCTTTCCTGGTTGGGGAAAGGGTAGATTCAGGAGCTAAGGCAAGGTACATGGCCCCGACCTCTTCGCCATCAGAAGTAATCAAGGGTACAGTGCAAGCTAGGGTGCCCCTGGTGTTAGGGATAGAGAAGGAGCCCCTTGTTCTGGGACACGCGACAACAGAGTCATGACACTTTTTTTGTTTATGCAGAACAATGGATCGATTTATTATGGGTTATCCATTAATTGACAACCCCATTATGCCTCACCAACTATTAGGGTGCAGTCAGACGGCCGTGTAAATGAGAGCAAGATTGGAACGCAGTGTATGGACTGTCCGGCGGGCTCTGCCGATCCGAGCATGATATCTTCATATATTTCTTTGCAGCTGTCATGCTCGGGTAGCTAAAGCCGCCGGTCAGTCCATGCACTGCATTCCCATCTCGCTCTGATTTAGACCCCCGTCTGTCTGCGCCCTTAAACCTACAAATCCATCTCTATTATAGAAATATAGGGTAACCATTTTTTCAGTCCAGCAAATGTTTTTACAATTATCTTGTACAGCAATGGTATAAAATAACAAAAGGGGTAGCACTCGCCATACAAATTCCCTTATCCTCCAGCTTCTCTGGTCTCTATTTAGCGATGACGACACATGATCACTACAGTCAGTCACTGGTTGTACCTGCGATGTGTCGACACTGGTGTGGTCACTGCGTAAGGCTAGGTTCACATTAGCGTTCATGTGCGCAGCGTATCTGCATGCGCAAACGCATGCCAAAACGCAGCGTTTTTTTTTCCGCATCAGCTTACACATGATGCAAAAAAAAAGCTGCGCGTGCATGCATTTTGACATGCGTTAGCGTTATTTATGCGCATGCGTTCAATATTTCCCGGTGCTGTAATCAGTTCCTGGACATGCGCAGTCTGAAGTCCGCATGCGTATCGAACACATCCATGCGCATGTCCTTGCGTTCCCATAGACAGTAATGCGTTGTTTTGACACACTCATCCGCATGTGCATGACTGCGCATATTTGACTGATTTTTGACACTTAAAAAAAATGCAACATAGCAAAACGACGCATGCGTATGTGAACGCATGCAAACGCATGTCCCTGTGTACACCAATTTAAAGATATGTACACATGACGCATGTGGATCAAACACGCGTACATACGCAAATGTGAAACCAGCCTAAGGCTAAGTGCACACGTTCAGGATTATTTGCGTTTTTTTCGCGGGAAAAAACGCATCAAAAACGCATGATTTAAGCTTCCTATCATTTAGAATGAATTTTGCAATTTTTGTGCACATGGTGCGTTTTTTTCCGCAAAAAAAACGCATCTCGGAAAAAGAACCAACATGCTCATTAATTTCGCGGAATTCTAGCATTTTTCCCGCTATATTATTGACCTAGAAAGTTCAGGAAAAAATCGCGGTAAAAACGCGCAAAACCCACTCAAAAAACGCGAAAAAAAACGTGCGTTTTTACCGTGGGAAAAAGTCCGTTTTTGTTCAGGAAAATTCTGCAAACATTCCTGAACATGTGCACTTAGCCTAATCTAGCGATTGTCTGTAGGGGTCACATATATAATTGTGTTGACTTATTGTTCGCCGAATGATCAGCAGACTGCTCAGACTGCACAATTATCGAGGAACAAGTGTACCTGGGAACCCTGATAATCTTTCAGTGTGAATGCAGTTGCCAGACCGCCAATCACACGATGACGTATCCTAGGAAAGCGCCATAAATTCTTAACATTACACGGGCTTAGAGCAGGTGAGTGTGAAGAGCCCAAGCATCTGTGTTATGGGCTGCTGCTCTGAAACATAAAGACCTTTGCTCTAAACATTGACTCACTCACCACTACCACAAAAAAGTACACAAGCGGCTGCTAGATCAAATAGAAACTTTTTCCATGTTTACATTACAATACTGAACAAATCCGACCGAGCAAATAATTCACAACATTATAGATAGTTTTCAATTAAACATGAAACAAGAAATTGAGAAAAAAATGCCGTCTAGACATCGAGAATTCTGTAAATGAGTATTCTAGCTAGAAATGGCTGATGTGTAATGGAGTATTTAAGATAAGGATCCATTTCCTGCAAACATCTCTCCAGTGTTCCAATGCTTATGCACTGATAGGAGTTTCCCAGAGAGTTTGGTTCAGAGAAACATCTGTAGGAAGCCAGAATTAAGGCCCCGTTACCCATAGCGAGATCGCTAGCGATATCGTTGGAACGTCACCGATTTTGTGACGCACCCCTGACATCGCCAGGGATCTCGCTATGTGTGACACGTAGCGGCGACGGGACCCCCGCTGCGATGTCGCTGATCGTACTCGAACGTCCTGGGTCATTTTTTGATCGCTGGCGTCCCGTTGGCCAACATGTATCGCAGTGTTTGACTCCCCTTTTTCAACGACGAGCGACCTCGTTGGCGACTCAGAACTCTGCAACGTAGGCGTGACTTCGCTTTTGCTGTGCAACGGCCCCTCTGCTCCGATTGGTGACTACTACAGCCACCTCGTCATAAAAGACAACGTGGCAGCGAGCCCATCCATTGTTCCTGAGCGCTGTGGATACGTTAAACCTGCATCGTCCCTTGGCGTGTCCCTAGTGCGACCCTGTCTGAGACGCTCCTGGGCTTTTTCTTGGATTTGACCACACATGCTGGATTTTTGCTCCATCTTGAAAGGTAGGCATAGTTTGAGATACCAAATCGATCTTGTTGTGTTTCCTTTTTTTATATATTCTATTTTGTTAAATCATATTTAAACACAATTTGCTTCTATATTTTTTTTTTTTTTTAACATGGAACATATAATGGGCAGCCATTTTAGTTTTGCGGTTGCGCCTATCCCCGCCATTTTTGTTTTTTTTGAGCATTTCCTTTAGTAATTTCGTCAGCTATCAAGTATATGCAATCTTATCATTTAACATGTACAGTTATAACAATTACGTAATTTTTTTTTCTAAAGTTCTGTCACCTTCACCTTTTATTTTGCAGTTTGCATATCATGAACTTCGCGGAGCATTTTGTTTTGGCTGCTGCATTGCTGCTTGAGGGAGAGCGGCAACAAGAAGAAGAGGCACGGATGCGAGAGAGGCGCTCCAAACGAAAGGGTCTCATGTGGACCAGAGAATGGCTGGAGCAGAGGTCCAAATTCTCCCACATGCAACTTGTGAGAGAGCTTCAGGTGAAGAATCCTCATGATTTCCGCAACTACCTGCGGATGTCAGAGGAATCCTTCAAACTGTTACTGGAAAGTGTAACGCCACTTATTCAACGCAAGGATACAGCAATGCGTGCTGCTGTCCCGGCAGACGAAAGATTGGCAGTCACGCTGCGATTCCTGGCCACCGGACGCTCACTGCAAGACTTACAATTTTCTGCAGCTGTTTCAAGGTCCCTGCTCAGCGTTTTAATTCCGGAGACATGAAATGCGATTGTCCGCAGTCTACGGAGCTACATGCCATTTCCAAAAACGGAGGTGGACTGGAAAGAAATTGCCTCTGATTTTGAGCAGCTTTGGCAGTTCCCTAACTGTGGTGGGGCTTTGGATGGGAAACATGTGAGGATCACTCAACCACCGAACAGCGGATTCTATTTCTACAATTATAATGGCTATTTCAGCATCATCATGATGGCCCTTGTTAACGCCAATTATGAATTTGTAAATGTGAGTGTTGGAATGAACGGAAGGGTTTCTGATGGTGGTGTTTTAGAGCACACAATCTTTGGAGAGCGATTGAACAACGGTGACCTGCACTTGCCTCCCAACTCGGAGACAACAGGCAACCTTAATTTTGTTTTTGTGGGCGATGAAGCCTTCCCACTCCATGCCAATCTACTCAAACCGTACCCCCAAAAAACGTACTGAGGAAAGACGAATTTTTAATTACCGCTTGTCAATGGCCCGACGGGTTGTAGAAAATGCCTTTGACATCATGGCCAACCGCTTCAGAGTTTTCCACACGCCAATTAACCTGAAGCTGGAATCTATAGACTCTGTGGTTTTGGCATGTTGCGGGCTGCACAACTTCCTTAGGCGACATGATGCAATTGCGTACAGTCCACCAGGCTTCGTTGACTCTGACAACCAAAGTAATGGTGAAGTTGTGCTCGGTGACTGTCATGCAAATGATCCCGCAATTGCAGGACTTCAACCAGTCTCACACGGCAGAACCAATGATGATGCGAAGGCCTGCCTAGACAACTACAGCCAATATTTTAACGGGCCTGGTGCTGTTACTTGGCAGCATCAGATCTAGTGGGCTACGGACCGCATTTTTACCATGTTTACAAATGTTTTTCATTCTCTGTAATGACTTCTCTAATAAACTTTACATTGTAACTTTACATAAGCTTTGTCATTATTTTATGAAGAAGGGCCTGTGAATGCAACAGTCCGCTATGTAAATACATGAAGCAACCACATTGATTTTCATGTCTGTGCGTGGCAGGGGCACTATGCTGGGAACCGTCACTTTGCGATCGCAGTGGCGTTTCGCGTCGCAAATGCGACACGAACGGCTCGCACGTACGCAGTGACGTCACAACGCTGGCGTTGTTCATGCGGTGTTGCTTATATCTGAGGAAAATGGCGGCTAGGCAACGCTCTGCTCCCTGGGGAGAGGCTGAGGTGCGGTACCTAATTAAAAAATGTGATGCATGGAACTACGACTGCAGGCTCCCTCTTGCACATCCCATGCATCACAAGAAGGCGGTCCTGCGCAGGATACGGAGGGGCCTATGCCGCCGATTCGGGGTGCAGCGGACCACAACACAAATACGGAAAAAGCTGGCAGACCTGCGCTATCGGTCCAGCGAGTGGGTCGCCAGCATCCGTGCACAGATTCGCAGGCGTCGTGGTGAGTGTTGGTGAGGGTATCTGGAGAGGTTATGTTTTGTGGGTTATCTACCTATATCAATGCACCCGCAGTGATGGGGTTACAGGCAGTGACGGGAGTACCTGTAGTGATGGGGTTACAGGCAGTGACGGGAGTACCAGCAGTGACGGGAGTACCAGTAGTGATGGGGTTACAGGCAGTAACGGGAGTGCCAGTAGTGATGGGGTTACAGGCAGTGACGGGAGTACCGGCAGTGACGGGTGTACCGGCCGTGACGGGAGTACCAGCAGTGATGGGGTTAGTAGAAGGAGTATTTCACTCAATTGGATTTTTTTTTGCAGCACCACCACCCCCAGCAGCACCGCCATCACCAGCAGCAATGCCATCATCAGCTGCACCACCATCCCCAGCAGCTACCCCTTCTCCTGCTGCTACCTCCACATTTGAGGTCATCTACACCATCCCCCATTGGATTCTCTCCAGCGTCACTCCGTGACCTTAGTGCAGGCTCGCCTTCTGGTAATTTACACACATAATATAAGCTCCCGACAAGTTAGAAAACATTGTTAGGTCTTAAAATGTTCAAGGGCTGTCGTGATTTATCTATTTTTCTGTGTTTCCCTAGCCGGTGGTGCCACAGGTTCTGTGTGGGCGAAAAGCGCCTCCTCTGTTGATGCGCAGTCGCCCCAAAACCGTAAGTGTTAAACAACAAACATGTAACTTAAGTTGATGTTGCAACAGAATTCCCTGGTTAACTTTTACCATTACCTCCGCAGAAAACCCCACCGCACAGGACCTGTTGGCATCACACAGGTGGATGATGGCAGCAATGCATGACCATGGGGTGATACTGGAGAGGTTCGTGGCTGGCCTCCAAAAGGGGGGCAGCCAATAACATTAGTTTTGTTTTTTTTGTTGTTGTTGTACAGTTTAATATTTATACAGCCAGAAATATAGAAAGTTACTATAGTTTATAACCGTTGCAGTGTCAACTTTTTTCCAAAGCCCAAAATTCAACAATGAAAACGAAAACACCGTAAAAACCAAAAAAACATTGTAAAAACACTTTTTCTAAATTTATAAACAAAATAAAAAAACTACAAAATTAAAAACACACCCATTATATCTGGGCATCTTGAGGTTGAGTAACGCCCTGATGGCGGACCCGACCTGCCCTCAACCCATCCTATTCCCCCGGCTTAGTAGGACAGCAAATAAGTCTATGAGTAAAGCTGACAACAATGTTTAAGAAAAATAAAAGTTTTATTAAAGTTAACAATATGTACAAAATCTAATAAACACAAACAGGAAAAGTAAAGTATTAACGAAACACAACATCACTCCTATTACAACTGGTGGTAATATGGGTCTGAGTCATAGCGTTGCCTTGGCGGTGTAAAATAAAAACTCTGGGAGGGCCCCAGGTTATGGGTTTGCTGAGTCTCTTGCGTCTGTGGCCTGCAGTACTGAGGATACGAATGTATTTCAGTGACTCCAGACAAGTCACTGAGTTTATCTGTTCCCACTTTGCTCAATGTCTCCAGAATGACACGTTCAGCGTGTAACCTTTGGGTTTCCCCAAGTGTCCTCATTTTTTCTGTAACGAACATACCTAAACCACTTATTTCCGGCAGTTTTTGCTGCAAACTCATAATTTGTTTGGCCAGTTGCACAAACTCAGGCGCAGTAGAGGTGGATGCCTTTCTATTGCGCCCGGAAGAGTGGAGTCGACGAGATACTGGAGTAGATGTTATTTCTTCCACATCATCCTCTGCGCAGATGTCTGGAGTGGCAGAAGTCGGCGTGAATGTTGCTTCATGCTCCTGCGAGAACATAAAATGCATGTTAGGCCGGGATCACACATGTGATGAAGACGTCCGAGTCTCGCATGTGAAATCCCAGCTCTGGTGCCGGCACTCAGGAGTGGAGTGTGCGGCTGCATGTAGTTCTATGCAGCTGCTCGCTCCACTCATGAATGCCGGCGCCAGAGCTGGGATTTCACATGCGAGACTCGGACGTCTTCATCGCATGTGTGATCCCGGCCTTAAAGACAAAAACAAAAGTTATAGTTCAGCAGACACCAACACCAAAATAATGCGGTAGCATGGATATCATGAGCAGCAGTTACAAGCGTGCACGTTAACTGGAAAAGAATGTTAGGACGGGACTAGTACTACGGGATATGAAATGGTATTCAGCGGTGTGAGAAATGAGTAGGCCTAAACAGGTAAAGCAGTATATTTATCTGTACAGGAAGGGATAACGTTTGTCATCTGAAAAATTAATCATGTGAAACCGAAGTTACTATTTTCTATTCAACTATGCCATGTACATACAACATTACAATGCCATTTAGAGAGATCAAATAGGGTACTTACATCTCCAACAGGGGATACAGGCTGGATCGCCGGCTCTTCAGACAACATCTCTGTCATTTGGCGTGGCATCTCCTGGTCTCTGGTAAAGCCCATCAAATCATAGCACCACAGTTTGGGTACATAGACCTCATCAGTCCCGGCCCCAGACTTTCTCATTTTCTCCACTTTGTTTAGTTCCTTTTTATAGACCGTGTGGATGGCCTGAATTTTTTTTTAACTACAGCCTCATCCACCGTCTCAGTCGGATTGTGAAGTTTATACAACTCGACAAGCTGCTCATACGCCTCTTTTTTTCTTGTACTTATTACTATAATCTGCACATTTAATTTTCCACAGACAGGGCAGGGAGTGATACATGTCGATAAATTCACAAATGAATTCTTGCTTGTCGGTCATCTGGAAAAAAAAAAGGAAAAAAATATAATTGATAGCTGACCTATGAATGGAAACGCTACAGAGATCCAAATGGCGGAGGTGGACGCAACAGTAATACTAAAATGGCTATGTAAAGGCATAAAACGTAGAATCAAACTAAGATGAAATATGAACAACAGCAGATGGAAACGCTACAAAGATCCTACAATGGCGTGTACCTCAGGAAAAGAAAATGACAGCTCATGGCAAACGTGTACACACATAGAAGCTAATGAGCCCCTATCTGCTTTCAGGTGAAAAGCTACAAAAAAATTGTAGAATAATAGAGACATAAAAAAAAGCAACAATGATCCGTTCATGAAAATCCAAACAATGCCTTCCTTGCGAGATTGAGCAAAAATCCAAAGTTGATGGTATATCCACGAAATGATGCAGTAGCGTCTCAGACAAGGTCATTGCGGCAAGCACGCGGGTGAAAACCACGTGGAACGCAATAGCGATTTGCACTGGATCGCACTGGAACTGCAGAAATACAGAAAACAATACTTGTGCATCCACAGTGCTTGGGAGCAAAGGAAGGGGCCAGGTAGTACATTGTCTTTTATACCGCGGTCAAAAAAGTGGCCACCAATCGGCGCAGAGGGGCGTGGAAAAGGTAACGCTGAAGCACGCCTATTCGAGGTCTGAATCATCACAATAGCTGCTGTGTGACACGGTCCCAACGACCGTCGAGATCGTTATACAGATCTCTGATTGTTACCGCGTCGTTGAGGAGATCGCTCTGTTTGGCAGCTCACTAAACGACCGTGTGGTGACGTAACAACGATCCTTGCCAGGTCGCTTCGCTGTCGTGATAGCTGGCGCATCGCTATGTGTAACGGGACCCTTACAAGGGATAGCGGATGGCTGCTTGATGTCAAGTAAGATGGTGGCATGTCATGTCCGGGGTGCTCTGTTTTTAGCAAAGTGGGACATTTGCACAGAGTAAATGGAAATTTAAGGGAAAAACGCTATCACTCTATTTTGGTACGTCATCCAATATACTCTGGACCTTTATTTCAGCTGATTTCGTCCTACAACAGTACAGTGACTCAAAGCTCATCTCGAAATTATTTATAGGGGTATTCCCTTGTCATCTTTTCATGGGAAAACAGAAAAAGCTCCATCAAGGTAATGGATAAAGCAGTTTCATAACTCCAATAGAAATAAATTGAATTTATGAAAAAGCAAGCTAAGGTTGGTTTCACATTTGCGTATCTGTGCGCAGCGTTTGATCTGCATATATCTGCATACGTCATGCGTACATATCCTTAACATGGTGTACGCAGGGACAAGCGTTTGCATACGCATGCGTCGTTTCACGGTGTCCGGTGAACGCAGCATGTTGCATTCTTTGAAGCATCAAAAATCATTCAAATATGCGCAGTCATGCACATGCGGATGAGTGTGTCAAAAAACGCATTACTGTCTATGAGAACACATTGGTACGCAAGGACATGCGCATGGATGCGTTCGATGCGCATGCGGACTTCAGACTGCGCATGTCCAGGAATTGATTACAGCACCTGGAAATATCGAACGCATGCAATCAACGCAAATGCATGCAAAAAACGCATACACGCAGTGTTTTTTTTGGGGGGGGTCTTGTGTAAGATGATGCAGATAAAAAAACGCTGCGTAAAGATGTGTTTGTATGCGTTTGCGCATGCAGATGACAAGCTGCGCACAGAAACGCTAATGTGAACTTAGCTTAAGCTGTTTATGTGGCCCCCAACCACTGTGGTCAAAACATGGACAGCTTTATTACAGTGTTAGCTATAAGCACTGACATGGGAATAACGTTTAACCCCTTAGTGACAGAGTCATTTTGCAGCTTAATGACAGG
>VIAB01026152.1:17889-30946 GCA_009801035.1 Oophaga pumilio | reverse complement strand
TTTTGCCTGCTCTCCTCAGCTACCAAATCATAACAATAAATGTTTCCCATTTTCCCATTTTGATTGCCCTTTCACAATCTGGGTTGGCCTATATATATTCTCCCTTCACTGAATTTCCTTGCTGGCTATGCTTCTAAGTGTATTAGTGCTAAGGATTTCCAGCTAAGCAAACATTGTTTATATTTCTGCTGTGTGTTTGTTTGTCTGCCTTCCCAGCACCTTTCTTTTCTCCTCAATTAGGTTGGTGGGAAATTATTCTTGATTTATTTATTATTATCCTTATTTCTCCTAATTTCCCTTTCATTCCTGTGCTTTAATTAAGTTTCTTCACAGCGGGATGTTGTATCCTTCTGAACACTTTCCCTCTACTGGTTAGCTGTGCACAGCGGCCTCCCCTCATGTTCCTCAGGAGGTACGAGAAACCCCTCGATGGCATTTTAGGGAGTTGAGACCGAAGTAGTCTTTTTAGTTGTGTGGGGATTGCCTAGTTTGTGCAGAGACCAGTAGGGTGTGGGTGTAATTTCTCTATGTTATAGGCTTATTATTTCAGTTACCCTACATTACTAGAATAACAGTAGCCAGACCTGAGATTCGTAGAGGAGAAGATGGCCATACTGGAACACAAGTTCTCCTATAGAGAAGTGAAGATGCAGTGGCACAGCAAGTAGTGTGTGACCCCCATTGAATCATCTTTGAGAACAGTAATAAGGATTCATAGCAATGCACCTCAGCCAGTGAGGTCCTCACAAATCAACTGTAAGTTGAGACTAGCTGAGTGGGGCTGAAGCAACACACTTGAACCTGTGCGGTCCCCACAGTGAAATATGAAGGTTCCCATAATTATTTGTTAGACTTATGTAACATGTAATGGAAGTAATGCACCACTACTTGTAGCAGTGAAGTTCATGCCTCTGGATTGTACAGAAGAAGTATTCTTAAAGTGTTGTGCCTGCTATTTGATGTATATACTTTTCAGCAAGTTGTTCAATAAAGGAAAGCTTATTTTTGGTCTCTGGTCTCTCTCATTTATCTCCATTCCATCTGGTCCTGGCCTGTCATGTCAAGTGGCAGCATGCAGTGTACAGAGGCGTATCGTCAGGTTAACAGCTGCACACATACCTAGTCGGGATCTCCAGTAGCATGGCAGAGGCCAGATGCGCACCTCGGCCATGGCTGTGGCCCTGCCCATTACAAGACCAAAAACTGGCCACTTTTGATCTAGTGACAGGTCCTTCTACAACCACAGGTTTTCAGTCTCCTTAGATCCACTTTTTTCCTTCACACAAACATTTAGTAGCAGTCCTATCTAATGTGAAACAACAGCCATCAACACATTTCATTGCCTCTACTTCCCCAGGGTATGAATTACAGGAGAACACCATATGTAGTGTTGGTACTTTATTTATAGCCTTTTAATATTTAAAATCCACCATATATTGACGTATCAAACTCTGGGATTTAGACACTTTCCAAGATAATATCAATTATTTGTTGGAGAAGAAGCATGGCTTAACACATGATGCTGTTCAACAGAATTGTCGCACACATTTCTCAGGAAAGACCAAGCAGTCTAAAAATACACCAGATTTATCTGCATTCTCCATTGTGTCAAACTGGCGCATTTTAAGACTGTCTAGTAGAAATGAGCAGATCTTTGTAACTTGAACTTGCCAACTTCATTGTACTTTAAAAAGAAATGTGATTTGTGACAAATAAATTTGCTCAAATCTCAATAATGGAAAGCTTGTAATTGCTTGGAAAATAGACTTGGGGAGAGGAAAGAGAGAAAGTAAAACACTGTCTATAAAAGCATCCGCTATTCAGGAGAGAGAGGACCCCGCTGATCATTAGAACTTATACTCTACAGAAGAGAGAGACTTCCCAGTGACTCTGGAGATAGAAAATGACTTTGCCATACAAACTGTGCTCCACTGGGAATCACTAGTCTGTAATGGCAGGTACTGACCATCCGTAAAATGATTACGGTATTTGTCATTGTTTCATATAATAATCCATAAGATGTCATAGCTGCAGGGCATTATGGGGAGGTCCACGCAGCAATATGTAATGACATTCGACTGCTCTCTGTTGCTTTGGCAGTGTGGGAAATGGTGGCAGGCAAGGGTTTTTTTATGAACCGCTAGTTGAATCTCAAAATGTTCAAATTCATGTGAAACTGCAAATTTCAAGCAATTTGACTCAAACTCGATCCTCTGCAGATCGATTCACAAACCTCTACTGTCTATTATAAGTTTGCTCTCTCTAACAATTAGACAGTATTGATAAATCTCATCCAATTAGCTATGAGGTGACACCATTTCATATAATTTAAAATATTCATATTTCATCCTTTTTAAAACTTACAACCCATTGGAGGAAAAAATTTATAGGTACAATCCTTCAGAGGCTCTAACCAAGATTGGATCTAACTAGGAGTGGACTTTCCATGGCTGCAACCTGTTTATCCACACATCTTTAAAAGAATTAAAGATTAGCTGTAGACTGCATTCTGATTCCAGAAAGAAGCCAATAGAATTTGTATACAGTTAAGGTTAATAGTTACTTGATGTATGGAGCCATTATAAGGGATCTTTAGTGTAATACATTATAGAAAAATGTCAACACAAAGCATACAGTTGTGCTCAAAAGTTTGCATACCCCGGCAGAATTTTTGTTTCTTGGCCTTTTTTCAGAGAATATGAATGACAACACCAAAACTTTTTCTCCACTCATGGTTAGTGGTTGGATGAAGCCATTTATTGTCAAACTACTGTGTATTTTCTTTATAAATCATAATGACAACCCAAAACATCCAAAAGACCCTGATCAAAAGTTTACATACCCTGGTGATTTTGGCCTGATAACATGAACAGAGGTTGACACAAATGGGTTTGAATGGCTACTAAAGGTAACATCCTCACCTCTAACCTGTGAAAAATGACAAGAAAATTGTTTGGGATGCAAAGAAAAATCCACAAATAACATCAACTAAAATACTGGACTATCTGAAAACTAGCGGTGTGGCTGTTTCAAGATACACAATGAGGAGGTACTTGAAGAAAAATGGGCTGCATGGTCGAGTCGCCAGAAGAAAGCCAAATGACCCTGATCAAAAGTTCACATACCCCATTTCTTAATACCATATATTGCCCCCTCTAACATCAATGACAGCTTGAAGTCTTTTGTGGTAGTTGTGGATGAGGTTCTTTATCTTCTCAGATGGTAAAGCTGTCCACTCTTATTGACAAAAAGCCTCCAGTTACTGTAAATTCCTGGGCTGTCTAGCATGAACTGCATGCTTGAGATTTCCCCAGAATGGCTCAATGATATTGAGGTCAGGAGACTGAGATGGCCACTCAAGAACCTTCACTTTGTTCTGCTGTAGCCAATGACAGGTCGACTTGGCCTTGTGTTTTGGATCATTGTTAAGTTGGAAAGTCCACGTACATCCCATGCGCAGCTTCCGGGCTGATGATTGCAAATTTGCCTCCAGTATTTGTTGATAACATGCTGCATTCATCTTTTCTTAAACTTTGACCAGTTTCCTGTGCCTTTGTAGCTCACACATTCCCAAAACATCAGCGATCCACTTCCTTGCTTTACAGTAGGAATGGTGTTCCTTTCATCATAGGACTTGTTGACCTCTCTCCAAATGTAATGTTTATGGTTGTGGCCAAAATGTTCCGTTTTGGTCTCATCACTACAAATTACCTTGTTCCAGAAGTTTTGAGGCTTGTCTCGGTGCTGTTTTGCATATTGTAGGCAAGATACTTTGTGGCATTTGCGCAGTAATGACTTTCTTCGGGCGACTCGACCATGCAGCCCATTTTTCTTCAAGTGCCTCCTTATTGTGCATCTTGAAACAGCCACACCACTAGTTTTCAGAGAGGCCAGTATTTTTTCGCTGATATTATTTATGGGTTTTTCTTTGCATCCCGAACAATTTTCCTGGCATTTGTCACAGGCCACAGGTGAGGATGTTACCTTTTGTTACCTTTAGTAAGAATTGAAACCCATTTGTGTCAACATCTGTGCATTTTATCAAGCCAAAATCACCAGGGTATATAAACTTTTGATCAGGGTCATTTGGGTGTTTTGGGTTGTCATTATGATTTAAAAAGAAAAAAACACAGTAGTTTGACAATAAAAAGTTTCACTCAACCACTATGGTTAGTGGAGAATAAGTTTTGATGCTATCATTCACATTCTCCGAACAAAATCCAAGAAAGCAAAAATTTTGCTGGGGTATGTAAACTTTTGAGCACAACTGTAGATAGTGGTTATACAGACTAATTATGGTCCTTGGATATTTTACCTGCATCAGTCATTCATAATTTTTTCCATTGATGGAGGATAAAAAATAAGCAAAATTTAAAGGGCATTTACAGAGCATTGCATTTAATGGCATCAATTAATTATTCTAGAGAACACATTAAGCATGTTGTGCTATTCTGGTTCTATAGCGACGTCAGCAGGTTGATGCCAAACTTGCTTGCAATACATGACCCATGTTTTTATACAACAGCCCAGTCCTCCTAGCAGGATAATATTCATGGCTGTAATTATGTTTATGACATGTTCAATAAAATTATTATATATATATTACGCTATATCTATACTGAATTCATCTTTATAAGGAAATAGACTTGCAATGTTTACACAGTGCTATTCTAGATACGTATATGATCGTGTGGTTAATACCTAATATTTAGCTTCATGTTGAACTGTAAAAATGAACCAATTTAATATTTACTTTTATGTTTAATTAATATTTGTTAAAAAATAGACATATTTTCAAGACTTCTATTGTAGTAGGTTATCATGTAATCAGTCAGGACGTCTTAAGTATTTTCAAATGTTATATAACAATGCTATAACTGTACCTGAGGGATATGAAAGATTATACGTGAAGTAATTAAAAGCAGGGTCAATTTAATTATTTAAAGCGTTCCTTCAAAGATCCACTTAACATATGCACCTCAGTGTGGAAGTTATAGTTTCTCATTCACTATTATAAATTGAATGCTCTGTACTGGTTGGTAGCTTCATTTAATCATTTTAATTCTTTATTGTTGATGTTACTGAAGAGGCAGAAAAAGTAGTAGAGAATCAGAGGGATAACAAGCAAGAAAATGAGAGAGGGAGATTATAGGGGATTAGAAACTGTGTGTAAAAGCAATCTGTCAGATTATAGTATTCTCTGATTACAGCAGCCTCAGCGCTGATTTAAAGGGAAGCAGAAAATGGACATTATTATTCCCGGGAACAGCCGGCTTTCATTCATACAGACGGGCCAGCATGGCTACAGTCACCGCTCGCAGCATTGTGAGCAGCAGCTCTAAGCACACTCTGGCACTTTGACTGACAGCTAGTTCTGCAGTGTTTCAGTGCATCGGCCTCCATTCCTGTGCATTTTTGGATGTTCATGCAGGAGGAGTATTGTGCTATACCAGACCTTGTCTAATTGTAGCCCGCGGACCACATCCAGCCCAACGTCTGTTCCTGTCCGTCCCAGACAGCTGAAAGGTTGAAAAAAGTGGCCTGGGAGCATCATGATGTGACTGCCCTACCCAGAGTCTTGATGTCATCACTATCTGCAATAGACTAAATCTCATAGCAACACTTGGCCTAAACACTTTGACTCACATCCCTTGCCTGGCGCATGCACTGAATTTGGTGGTGCAGGGCTTCTTGGTAATAGTGCGATGGTGGATAATGAGGCCCTAGACCCCACATGCAGTCAAGGTCATCTAAGTGACATGAGCAAGTCAGAGAAAAAGGTGGTGGTCACACTGCCCCAGCTGTACAGCAAAAGAGGGAGCAGGATGCAAAAGCAAAGCGGCTGGCCCCTGGCCAGTACGTTCGCTGCTACTGCCCACTGCGCCGACAAACTGAGCCCACCAAAGCCACCTCAGAGGAGCTCCCGGACAAGACGTGGGTGGGTTCACGAGTAACATCAGAGACTGGAGCAAAGCATAGATGTTCTTACCATGAGCACAACCTACATGACGAGGCATCTGAATGCAAAGCACAAGCTGCAGTGGAGTACACACCTGAAAAAACAGGAAAGATCTGAGCCTCATCCTGCACTCTCTTCTGCTGCATTCTCGGCCTCTTCTTCCCATTCACAAGTGATTTATAAAGGGGTAACAATGTGCTTGGATCACAAAAACCACAGTATGTGGTTCCCAGCCCACACTACTTTTCCAGGTGAGCCATCACTGCCCTGTAATAACATATCACGGACAAAGTCAGGGGTGCACTGCACAATGCCATCAGTGTCCAGGTCTACATAAACACTGATCATGGACCAGTAACTGCCCACTGTAGATGTAATGGCGACTGGGTCTGAGGCAGAAACCATTTTAGCACATGTCTTACAACCACCGAGGATTGCTGGATGTTGTTTGGATGTTTTTTTCTCCATGTTGCCTCCTACTCTTACTCCGCTTCCTCCATCGCCTCCTCATCTGGTCAGCATATACCTTCACAACCAACTTCAGCACAGCCAGGGGGAAATGACAGTAGGCTGTTCTGAAACTCATCTGTTTGGAGGAAAAATCCTACACTGCGTAAGAGCTGTGGACGGAGATCGAACAACAGCCCAATGAGTGGTTGGTGATGCTGAACCTCAAGCCTGGCCTGGTGGTGAAGGAGAAGGAACGGTGTTCATAGTAGGGTGGCCCTCAAAGTAGCTCAAAGGCATCAATGGAGCATGGCTGTGAGAATACAGAGGACACAGAAATACCCCTCCATCCAAGGACAATGAGAATCTGAAAAATGGAGTTCTATACACTATAAAATCATACTTTTATTTTACATCATAATATCACAGAAATTTCATAATAAGCGAGTACAAATACTGGACATATGACCCTAGTAAAAACACATGGGTCCATGGCATGAAAAAGTAATGAGCATCATCATGTTAATATAATGGAGGCACGTTAACTCAAAAGCATATCAATATGTATTATGAGCCACAATCACTTATAATCATGAATATATATCAGACTACGTAATGAAATTGTGTCAATCAAGAGAATAAGAAACCTAAGTGCCCCAAAAAAGGATTTTAGTGCTTACCCATGATGACGGTAATAAGATGCCCAGGAACCACGTGCACCCCCTGACACGCGTTTCGCATATGCTGTATCAAAAGGGATGAGCTGGTGTTCCCAGAGCCGGCATTTTATAATGACTTGTTTATATGGCATATCCGCAGTGCGCATGCGCGCCGACCTCACCGCCGGAAGAAGATCCTCGCCCCCAGAATTCACCGAGTGCACACATCATGGGGAATTCCCCAGTTGATGTCAAAGGACATGTGCACTGGGACCTAGAAGCTGGTGCAACGAGGCCTTCCTGGAGGGCATGGAGCGCAAGCGCATGATAATAGCCATCGATCTGAATAATACAGAGGGAAAGATATCGGCCATCTTTTTGAGGTCTAACCCGGAATACAATATATAAGACATGAACTGCAATGTTGTAAACACATTACAATGTGCAATTGTGCATGTATAAAGTGTGTGAGTGCAATTATGTGCATATATATAATGCAAAAAAAGAGAATTAAAAGATGTGAACTGAAATTATTAGTGTCTGTATATTCTAAAGTGGTCAAATGAACACTGTAGATAATAAATAGTTAATAAGTGTAAAATAATAAAAAATCCTATCGTACCATGTAACTGAACCAGTGACACGAATGAGTCAAATAACATAAAATATATTTTTATGTGAAGATATATATAATTATTCATACAAAAAATTGCATATATTATAAAACATTGCATATCAATATGTCCTAATTTTTAATATATTCATGTCCAAAGACATTTGGATCACCACTTCATCAAGGGATGGAGGACAGATGATTCATTTGTTCTTCTCATGAAGAATTTCTTTATGTATCCCACCACTATTGTGCAATTAATAACCTTTCACGACCATCAAATTTGATAATATAACTTGAAGTATCCTCCATTTTAATCCTTTAGCCTCATAGTACAGGGTGGGCCATTCATATGTCATCACCACCACCATGGTCATCACCCATCTTGAAAAGTTTTCCCCCTCCCATATACTAATGTGTCACAAACAGGAAGTTGATATCACAATCCATTCCCATTTTATTTAGGTGTATCCATATAAATGGCCCACCCGGTATAGTATGTCACCAAAAATTGCCAGATATGGGAAACCTGAATGTACGGGTACAAAAAAAATAATATCAATAAAAGAGAAAACACACAAAGCAATGAAAAATAAAAAATAATAATTATATAACTTCAAATCTACAAGAAAAATAGTTGCCAATGCTGCACAAGAGGATGTGACAGAACAAAGGCCCTTATAGAAACGATGCAAAACTTAATTTTTTATTTAATCCCACAGGGGACATGGAATCCAAATCCACAATCCACTTACATTATGTTTGTGCCAACAAACATTTAATATTCCCTCCTCTACTGCCACAATGTACCTGATCAATCCCTATGATCCGTAAGCCCACAGGATCACATCCATGCAAGATGTGAAAGCGTTTCAGGAGACTTTTTAAAGTAGTATGGTCCTCGACCTTTTGTACATTTGTGATGTCTCTCACGTGCTCTCTGACCTGACGTGATGTCAACCCAACATACAGTATATCTTGGAGCAAGGACATGTGGCCAGATATATCACATGTGTGCTGCTACAGCTTTTGCGATGTCAAATCTGAAACTTTCTCCCCTCATTTGATGACGTAAAATGTGTGCCCCTTATTAAATTCTTTTGATTGCATGCCATACAATCCCCACAGGGGTAGCAACCTCACGTTCGACGTCTATTGCTTGGATTTAGTGGGTTTGTCGTCTTCACTATATAGTGGCTTTTGACCAACATGTCTTTGATATTTTTTCCCCCGTCTCGCTGTAAAATGTGGTGTTGCAGGGATATGATGCGCCAAAACAGGATCTGTCAGAAGTACTGACCAATGTTTATTAATTATCTCCTGCTTGCTATTCCAATAGCAGTTGTAAGTAGAGATAAATCTGATGTTATGATCAAAAGTCACCTTTTTCTCAGTCTTAAATAACAGCTGATGTCTTTGCACTTTTCTGGCTTTAACATATCCCTGTCTTATACAGTGATTGCTTCACTCACGAGATTTAAATCTGTCCTTAAGATCGTTTGATTGGGCCTCAAACGTTTGGTCTGTTGAGCAGATCTGCCTCATCCTGAAGAATTACCCAACTGTGATGGCCTTAATAGTGTGTGAAGTGTGGGAGGAGGATGCATGCAGTAGAGAATTTACATATGTTTCCTTTCTATAAACATCTGTATGCAGCATTCCTCTTTCATCCACCTCAAAAAGAATATTCAAAAAATCAATTTTCCATTGATGAGCTTTGTTTGTCAATTTAATGTTAGATGGGTTGCAGTTGAGTTGACCCACAAATTCCACAATATCTGGCTCACTGCCTTGCCAAATAAAAAAGATGTAATCAATATATCTATGCCCACACTGCACCTGGTCAATGGGCTAGACTCCCTCCTGATGGAATAGTGATCTCTCCCACAAGCCAAGGAACAGGTTGGCATAGGCTGGGGCACAGGCTGCACCTATGGCAGTACCACGTTTTTGTAGATAGTTTCTGTCCTTGAAAACGAATATGTTGTTGGTCAACACAAACTGAAACAGCTCAACATTAAAATAACAAAATTGACAACGCCAGTTGCAGCTCTCCAGGAAGAAGCGGACCGCTTTAATGCCGTCATCATGGGAAATACAAGTGTACAGTGACTCGACATCAGCTGTTATTAGCCACATGTCCTGCTCCAAGACCACACCCTCTATTTTGGTCAGCATGTCTATGGTGTCACGTATACATATATGAGGGTAATGTCTCCACTATTGGTTTCCAATAGAAATCAATGCGTTTACAGATTGGATCACAAAGGCCATCTATTCCGGAAACAGTCGGTCTCCCAGGAGGATTTATGGGATCTTTGTGGATTTTTGGTGCAAGACGGAGAGTTAAAATTTTTGGAAATTCCACCATTAAGCCATCAAACATCTTTTTGTCTATGGTTCCCTGTTCCATGGCATTTTGTAAAATTATACTCAATTTCAATTTGGACGTGACAGAAAAAAGACCCTTATAGAAAAGATACGAAACCTAATTTTTCATTTAATCCCACAGTGGACATGGAATCCAAATCCATAATCCACTTACATACCATCGTTGCCTATGGGCAGCATGTAACACATGAGCAAATACATGCTGCAATGCTTGCGCAATGACTGTCGAGTTGCCCAGATTGTTTCCAATACTGAATACTAGGTGGCCACCCTGCTGGATCCCAACTACAACGGCAAAGTGCCATCCTGACTGTAGATACAGAGAGGCTTTTTGGTAGCATACTCCCACAGAGATGGGTGCAGAGTACAGACAGAGGTTTTTTGTAGAGTTCTCCCACAAAAATGCATGCAGTATGCACACAGCCTTTTTGTTAGAATACTCCCACAGAGATGTGTACAGAAAACACACATAGAGGCTTTTTGGCACAGAATTCTCAGAGACTGATGCAGAGTACATACACAGACTTATTGACAGAGTACTCCCACAGTGTACAAGTACACACAGAGGCTTTTTGACACAGTACTCCAACAGAGACAGGTGCACAGTACACTGAGCCTTTTTGGCACAGTACTCCCACAGACTGGTGCAGAGTACGCACATAGAGGTTTTTTAACACAGTACTCAGACATAGATACAGAGTACATGCAGGCTTCTTGGCAGAGTACTTCTACAGAGTTGTGTTCAGAGTACGCACAGAAGCTTTTGGCACAGTACTCCCACAAAGAGAGGTACAGAGTAGACACACACAGGCTTTGTGACACAGTACTCCCACAGAGTCATGTGCAGGATACACACAGGTTTTTTCGCACAGTACTCCCACACAGATGGGTGCAGAGTACATAGATGGAGGCTTTTTGGCACAGTAGTCCCACAGAGATGGATACAGAGTACACAAATAGGTTTTGTGGCAGAATACTCCCACAGAGATGAGTGCAGAGTACACAGACTTTTTAGCAGAGTATTCCCACAGAGGTGGGTTCACAGTACACACACAGAGGCTTTTTGGCACAGTACTCCCACAGAGACGGGTGCAAAGTACACACACAGAGGCTTTTTTGCAGAGTACTCTGTTGTGAACGCTCTGGATCTGACACTAAGTTTGGGCTCCCTCTGGTGGCTGCTGATAGTAATGAAGCTGCTTTGGCTAACAGTGGTTCATCAGCTGGGGGCGATGATTGGAAATCTGGTGTTGATGATGGGGGGAGATTTAAGTGAGTAACCTTCCCATGATCCTCGCCATTGATTAGTTACTTTCTGGTCTCTCTTGGAAGTCAGCCTGCTTCCTGCTTTGCCCTGCAACTTTCAGATAAGTTATTTGCTGTTTATTTCTGTGGCATTTGCTTTTGTCTATCTCAGTTTTCTGCCCTTTTGGGTTTGTGCAGCCAGGTTCCCCTGCGTGGGCCTGCGCTAGACTCTGTTTCTCTTTTGCCATTGTTTATGTATTTTCAGTTCTTTGTTATTTCAGCATCCGCTGATTTGCTACTAGTTCACACCAGAGACAGTGTGTGTATTTTCAGTTAACTGTTGTTTCAGTGTCTGCTGATTTGCTACCAGTGCACACCAGAGTGCACACGGTGATGCGAGTTTTTGCTAGATTGCAGACAGTATTCTGTCCTGTCTTGTTCTATCTAGACAGTTTGGGCCCCACCATTTGCTCACTCTACAGTATTTTCTGCCTGCGTTTGTATTTCATCTTGTCTCACCGCCAATATATGTTTGGGGGCTACCTATTCCTTTGGGGGTCTACTCCGGGGCAGTTACCATTCCCCTTTCTCTCTTTAGGCTTAGTTAACTCTCCGGCTGTGTCGAGGCGTCTAGGGCACCATAGGCACGTCCCACGGCTACTTCTAGTTGTGCTGACAGTTTAGGGGTCTGCAATTTGCTAGCTACCAACCTCTCTGGGTGTCTGGTTGTTAAGCCTATTTTTGCTACCATCCTCCTCGGCTACCAAATCATAACAGAATCACCGGCCTGACTGTAAATTCTAAGGTACTCAAAAGAAGGAAAGAATAGTAAAAAAAAAAAAGTTTCAGAATGTTTTATTTATTTTTTCCTCTTTTTCTCTGGGGCCGTAGGAGGATTTTTTTTTTCAATGGAGACTAAGCAGCTCGCTGCTGAAGTTCAGGGTATTTCTGTCTATCTCACTCAGTTCTCTGCTGTGGAACCTAGGATCCCTCTTCCTGATTTATTTTCTGGGGATCGGTCCAAATTTTTGAACTTTAAGAATAATTGTAAGTTGTTTTTTGCCTTAAAACCTAAGACCTCATGGAATGCAGCGCAGCATGTTAAAATTGTCATCTCCCTGTTGCATGGCAACCCTCAGGACTGGGCCTTTTCCCTGACACCTGGGGATCCTGTTTTGGCTTATGTTGATGTGTTTTTTCAGGCTCTAGGGTTGTTGTACGATGAACCTAATGTTATTGATCAAGCTGAGAAAACCTTGTTGGCTTTGAACCAGGGTGAGGAAGCAGCAGAGTTATATTGTCAGAAATTCCGAAAGTGGGCGGTCCTTACTAAATGGAACGATGAAGCCCTAGTGGCTCATTTTTGGAAGGGTCTGGCAGAAACCGTAAAATATGTTATGGTGGGATTTCCTGTCCCCTCTGGTCTCAACGTATCAAGGTGATGATACCTTTCAAACAAACCTCTGAGCCCATGCAGTGTGATGGGGTTGTTTCTGGGGCTCAGCGTCGAGAATTTCGGAAGCATAATAAGTTGTGCTTCTATTGCGGGGATACTTCTCATACTATTTCCTTCTGCCCTAAGCAGGGCAGACGTTTTGCGTGCTCGTTTGTTTTGGGCAATGTACAGTCTAAATTTCTCTTGACTGTTACCTTGATCTGCTCCTTATCCTCATTTTCTGCTCAGACTTTTGTCGATTGAGGAGCAGCCCTGAACCTGATGAATTTTGACTTTGCCAAGCATTG
>VIAB01026143.1:23539-33585 GCA_009801035.1 Oophaga pumilio | reverse complement strand
AGGGACACGGGCAGGAAGGAGTGGTGTATGGAATAGGTAGAGACATGTTCACACAGGAGGTGTGGGTACTGGTACTGGCAGGAAGGAGTGGTGTATGAAGGAACAGGTTTGAACCTGCTCACAGTGGAGGTGCAGATACTGGTACGGGAAGGATGGAAATATTGATGGGAATGAAGGAACAGGTTTGGACCTGTTCACACTGGAGAAAACCACAAGGCTGCGAAGAGGAGCTGCAGTTGGCAGCAAGAGGTTCAGCAGCAGCAGAAGCAGAACAAATCAGAACTGCAGGAGTACGGAGCAGAGGCAGAAAGTGGTTCAGCAGCAGGAGCGGAGCAAAGCGGAACCGCAAGGTATGCGGAGAGGAACTGCAGCAAGAGGTTCTGCTGCAGCAGGAGCGAAGCAAAGTGGAACCGCGAGGTATGCGGAGAGGAACTGCAACAAGAGGTTCTGCAGGAGCGAAGCAAAACGGAACCGCAAGGTTTGTGGAGAGGAGCAGCAGCAAGAGGTTCTGGAGCAGCAGGTAAGACAAAGGGAGTAAACACAAGGGTATGCAGGGCAGGTACGGACAGGTCGCAGCCTGGTATACAACAGACACAGGTATAGGACAGAGTACAGGCAGGGAAAGGTACAAGACAAGGTACAGGAACACAGACACAGAGACCAGGATATACTGCCTCCTGGAGGGCAGACAGACAGGTACAAGGCAAAGCTAGGAACAAGGACACAGAGACCAGGATATTCTGCCTGCTGGAGGACAGACAGACAGATTCAAGGCAAAACTAAGAATCAAGCCTCCAAAGAAGGCAAAACACAGGACAGGACCTGGCAACTCAGCAGCAAGACACTAACTGAGTGAAGACGTTGCTCAGGCTGACTCCACAGGGTGGAGCTGCCCTAAATGCCAGAGGCCTCTTGGTAATTGGCCAGGGACACCTTAGGCAGGTGCACACTGACTCCATAAGAACCAGAGAGTTCCGTCGCTGCCCCCTATGCACACAGCCAGGAAGCATGCAGAGAGCAGGCAGGAAGCAAAAGGAACACAGCATGGAGCCAACAGCAGACAGAAGTCACAGCATGGCCTGGAGCAGTGAGTAAGTTGGTGTGTGGGGGATGGGAAGCCATGCAGTGATGTCGGCAGAGTTGTTACAGGAAATGGACCACACACACACACACACACTCCGGACCGGAGCCTTCGTCAGGCATAAAAAGAGAGGGCTATATACAGGGGTTGGACAAAATAATGGAAACACCTAATGTTTTGGCATCATAATCTTCGAACATGTTAAAAACATGCAAACCATGACATATGGTAATGTTTTGTAGTTGATTATTTGTGTTATGTGATATGTGTATGTAAATTAACTTTGTTTTGCATAATTGTAAGAACATTAATGAGAACCTGATACCAATGGCAGACCTCTTGGATTTTCAAAGAGGCCAAATTGTTGGTGCTGGTATGGCAGGCGCTAGTGTAACCGAAAGTGCCCGAATGCTTGGCGTGTCAAGAGGTACTGTCTCCAAAGTAATGACTGCGTTTGAAAGAGAAGGAAAAATGTCCGCAGCAAAGCACAGGTCCGGCCGAAAGTCGAAGTTGACTGAGAGAGACCGTCGGACTCAGCGAATTGTGTGAGAGGATCGCAAGACCACGGCTCCGAAAATCACTGCTGAGCTCAATGAACACCTACAGAACCCAGTTTGCACAAAAAATCTGGATTCCACGGAAGAGCTGCAATTCGAAAACCGCTGCTCTCAATGACAAATGTTTACAAGCGTATACAGTGGTGAAGAAACCTCCAGAATTGGTCCCTCGAGACATGGAAACATGTGATATTCTCAGACGAATCATCGTTTACCCTATTTCCGACCTCCGGCCGCGTGTACGTTTGGAGGCAGTCGAAAGAAGCATTCCATCCAGACTGCCTTCTCCCAACCGTAACACATGTCGGAGGTTCTGTGATGATCTGGGGTGCTCAAAGGACTGGAGGGCGTTTTAACTGAAAAATGGGCTAAAATTCCTTTGGAAACAATTCACACCTTGTATGAATCCATTCCTCGGAGAATTGAGGCTGTAATTGCCGCAAAAGGTGGACCTACACCATAATAAACTAACTTTTGTGGATGTTTCCAGGTGTTTCCATTATTTTGTCCAACACCTGTATATTATACACTGCAGAATACATAAGGGGGTTCTTTCACAAATAAGAGTATTACTCACATCATCTCTGCAAGTAAAGCTACATTTACACTGAAAGTTAATGGAAACCATTCCTAAGATATAATCTTTCAGTAAACAGGCTGCCAATCACCCAATGAACAAGCAAAATGCTCTCGAAAGTGCATTGTCCTGTGTAAACAGGCCTCACTCTGCTGAGAATCACTGCAGCCTATGCACGCAGAATGATCTATCACAGATGTATTACTGATCTTTCAGTGCACATTGCTCACTGTGATTTGTCTGTTTTGAACAGGTTATTAATGAGTAACGATTTACCAATTGGCGGTTATTTAGTGTCGCCAGTCAATCCGTGTAAACAGACCCTTTAGATAAAAAATAAATATTTGCATGCAGTAACTTACCACTGACGTCTCATCTGAGTGCAAATTTTAGGCAAATTTTTTTGTGGATGGGCTTCAGGAGAGGCTTTCTTTATGGAGGACACCCTTGCATTCCATTCCCCTGCATTGTACACCGTATTGACTCACACACTCAACCCCAGTTTGGTGTTCTACTTCATTAGCTATTTTCAGTGAACTTGGATGTCAATTTTCCCATCAGAAAACACTCCGGGTTAGATGTTAACCTCCATGGTCAGCCTGAACGTCTCTGTGAGATGGTTACAGCTACATCTTTATTAGTTTTTTGTAATACTTTTGCTGCAGTATTCTGAGTGAAAAGTAAACGTTTGCTTTGCTTCTTGTAGCCTTCACCTTTCTTGTGTAAATAAATTATTTTCTATTTTAAGTTTTGTTACATTTCTCTTCCATGTGGTACTATTGCTGACAGCATAAAATGGGAGGGGTTTTTCTAAAAGGGAACCTGTCAGCAGGATTTTGCTGAGTAACTTACACTGTCAGGTTGGCGCCATTATACTGACTAAAATGATACCTTGGTTGATGAAATCCATCTTGTGGTTGTTGCTTAATCTTTATTTTCAGTTTATGAGATTCTCATGCTTCGAGGCAGGACTGTGGGGGGTCTTCATGAAAATTGTCTCGGATCACCAATAGATGATACTACACGGCCTGTGCTAAATTGAGAAAGATTTTTTTTTTCAGAATAAATGTATATCACTAAATAAAACAATTTAATGCACTTTATAAATGTGATCATACTGCCTGCCTAATGTGATTTTTTAATTTTTGAAATACATATAATCAGTATGTAAAATAGGGGGCAGGTCACTGAGGGGTCAGTGACCTGTCCGATGCCATACTGGTGAATACCTAAGCAGAGCACGACATGAAGCCCCAAACACAGGCCACCCCGCAGCACGAGCATATCATTAACTCAAAACTGAAAATAAAGATTAAACAACAACCACAAGACGGATTTCATCAACCAAGGTATCATTTTAATCAGTATAACGGCCCCGACCTGACTCTGTGTGTAGGTTACTAAGCACAATCCTGCTGACATGTTCCCTTTAAGTAACACCCTTGTATAGTCAAGTGACACCTGTTTATTTTAAACATAAACTTTATTATTTTTCAAAAGTAATACAATAAAGAAAACCATATGCAGGTACATACAAACAACATGTGTAAATCATAGAACAGGAAAGAGAGTGCCGTGAGACTCAACTACCACTCATGGTGTTGGCCATTGCCCTAAAAAATATTATGCACATTATGCAATATTATACTTGCAGATCAACGGACACCAGTTAAATTAATAATTAGACTTATCTGTGGTTGAACTCTTTGTAATTAGAATTTTGTAGTCTAAACTGTAGCTTTGTTGCTAAGACTTTTATTGGGTTGTACTCATATTTATAACCTGGTCTTGAATTAATTTGTTAGGAAAATTATTTTTTGAGGCATGCAAAATAAAAAAAAAATTGTTTGCAATCACTGGCCCACATTTGAGGGAGTATTTTGCAGTATGGTATTCCATAGAACATGTGCATTCTGAAAGGAAAATATAATTTATGCTGAGCTCTGTAATTTGATAACCCAGCATTGTACCCCCCATTAACTATAATTAGACATTTTCACCCTCCAAATAAATAAATTAATTTGCCTCTGTGCTCTCCCCCTATTCATTTCCAGTCACTTTTCTGTGTCCTCGCCCCCATTGTGCTCCTCCCACTCTCCCAGTTCATGTAATTCCCACAATTTAATATAACATGCTCCCAAAATTGATTATGTCGTGTCCACTCTCACACCCTCCATCCTTGATTCAAAATAATATAATGTCCTCTCTCCCATCAAAACAAATCTCAAAGATACAAAAAGTGGATTTAGAAATTCCCCCAAATTTTTTAAAAAATCCCAGAAAAAAGGCAGAGATGCTTACCTGCCCAGGCCTCCAAGCAAATGCACTATGAGGGTGCAGTTGACCTGATTAAAGATGGCAGCAACACAGCACCTAATTTCATTCACTTTACAGAAAAAAAAGAATGAATACTTACCTTTTTGCACGGTTCTTTGTGGCTTGACCTTCTCCTGTGACCGGCACATTCATGCTGGCTGGATGACGACATAGAGAAGGCAACGGGCACCTTTAGCTGTGGTGCCATTCTCTATTGCAGGCAGGCAGCAGAGCTTAAGGAACACTCCCAGCCTTATGGAGGTGCAAAAAAAATTGTATAATGAGGGCAATCTGGTCATAGGCCTTGGGCGGCAACCTACATTGCCCCCATTATAATCCGCTTTTGACTATTTACCATAAATATATGGTATTTTTCATCTGGTAAGCAGCACAATAAAGGGAGTGTTAAAAAATATTCTTCAAGGTTCTAGGAAGTATCTTCTGTTCTTTCTTTACACTAGAGGAATTGTTTGCTAGGAATACAGTTAAATTGGATCCAGGGAAGCAGTATGAACATGTTGCTACTTTAGTTCCTGAAAGCCATTCGTAGTGTTCAGGTAAAGTATAAAGATTTTGGCATCTGCTTTAATACTGCAAGGTATATAGTCATGGGATTCACAAAGAATTGAGTAGACATTTATATTTTTTATAGCCCAATATCATAGAACGGTAGAGTTGGACGGGACCTCCAGGGTCATCGTGTCCAACCTCCTGCTCAATGCAAGAGTCTCTAAACCATCTCAGACAGATGTCTGTCCAGCCTCGGCTTGAAGACTTTCAGATAGTGAGGTCAATCTAGATGGTATAAAGATTCCCAAATGTATCATCCAGCTTGAACCACTGTGATAAATATGGCACATTTTCAGACTGTCTAGTCTAAGTTTACACTGTCTAACTATTAGAAATGATTCGTAAATTGTCCGATAGTGTCATATTGTACTGCCTAAGGCTGGGTTCATATTTGCGTATATGTGCGCAGCTTATCATCTGCATACGCAAACGCATGTTTACACATTGGTTTTTTATCCTTATCATCTTCCGCATGACACCAAAAAAAGCGGCGTGTGCATGCGGGTTTTATGCATGCGTTTGCGTTGTTTATGCGCATTTGTTTGATATAACAGACACCAAAAGGGCGTGTCTCATGAACGCATCCGTACACATGTCCTTGGATACCAATGCAATCCCATAGGCAGTAATCGATTGTTTTGTATTTTTTCTTTTCATTTTTTTTTTTGCAGTATTTTTTTTGTGCTATTGTTAAAAGCAACAGCCTAAATTAGGAGTTGGTGTTTGAGTCATTTACTGGACCGGCCATCTGGATACTTTGACCACATTGCTGAGTGTTCCTTCCTTTGATGTTGGGTCCAAAGCAGCATGCCTTGCCAATGAAGACTGATGACTGATAAAAATGACTTGCAGATTAGGTTTTACAGTCTGTCTAATTAACATATATTGACCAGAAAAGGATTGTTTTTAGGTGAAACTATTATTGTGTACTGGTAAATGAGGAACATGTAGACAGGTCCAAACAGATGGACAATGCGCCTTATGGGCACATGTACGTCTTTTGTTAATCTTCACAAAAGTAACTCAGGGCTAACGCCGAGTTTATGATATCGATATTATTGACCACAAATGGCTGCCCGACATTGTTTTCGTATCCGCTTTATCTCATCATTGTTTAGTTGATTAGGGTTTTACAAGAAAGCCCCTTATAAGCTTCCCAATATAATTTTATAGCTTGGACAGCAGCTGCCGAGTGACCTCAGTCTGGGAGTATTTAGTTAAATGGGGATTGTGGTCACATGTAGTGTGACTAATCTTTAAATCTCAAGCAAAAATAACTCGCAGCAATGCCAAGACAGGAATCATCAAGGCTCACTGGCACTGGCCAATTAATAGTGGTAATATATATAGGTCATATTAAATTTACCATAAACAGGCTCAAAACTTGTACATGGTAAAACTACAATACAATCAATTGGATATTTGTTTTTTTGTGCCTGGTGTACAATACAATCATGCATATATACAGGGGCATCTCACAAAATTAGAATATCATCAAAAAGTTAATTTCTTTCAGTTATTCAATACAAAAAATGAAACTCATATATTATATAGAGTCATTACAAACAGTGATTTATTTCAAGTGTTTATTTCTGTTAATGTTGATGATTATGACTTACAGCCAATGAAAACTCAAAAGTCATTATCTCAGTAAATTAGAATACTCTATAACACCAGCTTGAAAAAATGATTTTAAATTCCAAAATGTTGTCCCACTGAAATGTATATTCAGTAAATGCACTCAATACTTGGTCGGGGCTCCTTTTGCATACGTATTATGTCTGACTGGACGTCATCAGAGGGCTTTCCCTACCTTGAAATGAAGCATGATTAGTGACATCCCTGTTAGGGGCTGGGCTAGTCCCTATGCTTCTGAGCATGTGTTTTTTGTCAATTCTGATGCATGCTCAGTATGAGCTCACTGTGTGATATTTCTTTTCAATGCACTGTGACAGTGACAGTGCGCTCCCTCACCGCCTCTAATGAGAAGTGATGAGCCCGGCAAGAGAGCACAGTGCTCATTGTAAAGGGGAGAACACGGTGACCAGGAAGAGCAGAGACCAGCCCGGCCGCGGGATGTCGGGTTGTCATCACTGACATCTATTTTGGCATCGGGGCTGGTATCTGTTCTCCTTGCGTGCCTGATGAAAGAACAGAGAGATACAGAGTCAAGAGAAGAGAGAATAAATATATAAATTCCCAGAGACAAGGAAAGAAATGGGCAGAGAGGAGTGAGAGGTGTAAAGAAGGGAAACAGATAAGTAGCAGTAGTAAGTAATAGACTATTTATTATTTATTGTACTCATTTATTTCTATGAGTATAAACATAATTTTATAAGGTTACGTTTGTTAAAAAAATACATATCCATATCAAATAATCGATATGATGGGTAAGAGTCAGGGGCGTGATTACAATAGGTGCAGGGATTGCAATCACACACGGGCCCTGGAGACTAGGTGGTAAAAAGCGTTTCCTTGTCCCATGTGAAAACACTAATACTATTAAAGACCTGCAACAGTTGAGGGCCCATTTGGATATTTTGCATTGGGGCCCACAAATTTCAAGTTACGTCACTGTTCAGAGTGATAGGTTGGTGTACAAACATTGTTGTAGTAAGACACTGTCACATCCGCCTGTGCCAAGCTATAAGGAAACAGAATAGAAGGAGCCTGTAGACTGGTGCACTCTGTTCCTTGTGAGAATGGGTAAAAGTTTTATAAATATTTACAGAAAGTAACTAATGTGGGGGTAATAAAAGGGGCTCCAATACTTTTGTGGGCACTTAGAGGGCACCAATATTCTGTGTGCGTCATGGACACATCATTGCTGTGCAACAAAATCCTAAGGACACATCATTACTGTTTTTTGGACAATGAGGGATGCCATTAGTGGATGGGACACTGAGGGGACATCTATACCATGTATAAGGCACTAAGAAGGCAGTGTATTTTGTGTTTGGGCGGGTTGTGAAAGTGCACTATTACACTATTGGGTTACAAAAGGGGCATAACTGTTGTGTGGGGGCACAGTTACTATAGTGAGCTAAAGAAGATACTTTTACAGTGAGGTGGCATTATCACAGTATGTGTACTTTCAGGAGGTATGATTTTGTCAAATTGTCAAAAAGTTGTTTTATAGTCATAGGGTTATCAATACTTTTTAAGGTAGTAACAGATACAGTCATATATTTAGAGAACTTTTGTAACACAAATCAATATATTAAATGAGTTTTCCACTAACATTTGGTCCTCTTTCATATGTCCTTTAATTGACAAACACTGCGATATGCTTTCTAATGACAAGGTGCACTGCGGACACAGACAGAAAAGGGCCCCTGTGCAAGAACATTATATGGGCCTTTTACAACCCTAGAGCTCCTAAAAATGCAAAATTTCACCTGCTTTGGAGGTTGAAATGGGCCCCCTTACCCCTTGGGCCCCTGTGCTGCCGCACAGGTTGCACCACTGAAATGTCCGCCCGAGGCGTCTATTCTCCAAGACTGTCTTCTGAAGTTGCTTGCTGCAAATATGCTGAGACAAGCTGCCAGTCATTTCTAGGCAGCTCCATCCCATGCTTCTCTCATTCCATCTAAAGAAGGACAGACTGGATGGAACACAGCAGGAAGGAGTCACTGCATATCAACAAAGAACCACATGACCCACACCAGATGCACTCACTCAGGGAAGCAGCACAGGTAATGGAAGTATATTGGAAAATCTATTGTTATAAAGAGCTAGGCCTAGGACATATGAAAGGGGATCATATAATAGTGTTAAAGCCCTTTAATGGTTCTTTTGGTTAGAAAACCTAGAAACAAGAGTGTATTGGAGGGTTCTTGCGAGAGTACTTTGGAGGGTAGAGTTTGCTTGGAAGCACGTACAATAGTTTGGGTGGCTGCATAGCAAGCAGGGTTGGACTGGCCCACCGGAGAACCGGAGGACTCTCTGGTGGGCCTAGGCACTGACATCTGCTGGCTTACAGGGCCAGCAGCTGCCTTGGGCCCTCGCTGCCCCAGGGGCCCCCAGCCAGTGGCATGTTGCACACTACGCAGCTGCTATGGGGCTCGTAACTCAGGGGTGCCCACCTAGTGCCAGCGGAGCAGCAGCTGGTGACAGGAGCAGGAGCTAGCTGCTGCAGCTAAAGCCTATGCCTGCTGCTAGTAAAGAGTAATGAACATTCACTGCTACCCACGCCTATGAGTATAGAGGAGTGAATATTAATTTTGTTTACTAAAGAGAATGAATATTCACTCCTCTCCATGCCCATGGGCATGGGGAACAGTGAATATTAATTTCTCTTTAGCAGCAGGCACAGGCTTTAGCCGCAGCAGTTGGCTTCTGCCTCCTGTCACCCTCTGCTCCAGCGCTGCTGACCCCAGCATGCGCCACATCATATATGCCGAATGCAGATACAGTTGAAAGCAATAATGGAGGAGAGGGCATCATATGACGCTCCCTCCCCTATTATTCCGCCCTCTGACTCTCACAAAGCCGGTGCGCGATGACGTCACTTCATTGCGCACCATGCTGTGTGTGCCGGGCAGATGACAGTGCAGCTGCTGAGACCGGAGCAGAGCCAGGATCAGCGGGGGAAAGAGGAGGAGAGGTAAGTATTGTGCTTTTTTTAAATATATATATCAGTGAGTGAGTATTGATGGCCATAATACTGTGGAGGGGGCAGCATTATCCCCCATTAGGGGGCTACATTATATTCTATGGAGGTGGGGCTGCATTATACTTTGAGGGTCTACATTGCATTGTATGGGGGGCTGCATGATACTATATGAGGGGACTCCATTATACCCTATGAGGAGGCTACATTATATGCTATGGGGGCTGTCAGGACGAAGACAGGCGAAACGCACGTTGAGGCGGCAGGCCAGGGTCCACACTATCTATTTTTCGTAAATTATAGCTTTTGCATATGCACCTATATTTCTCTTGC
>VIAB01026141.1:20738-34446 GCA_009801035.1 Oophaga pumilio | reverse complement strand
TAGGTTTGTGGTTAGGGTTATGGTTAGGGTTGAGATTAGGCTTATGGATGTGTTGGGGTTAGGGTTGAAGTTAGAATTAGGGGATTTCCACTGTTTAGGCACATCAGGGGCTCTCTAAACTTGACATGGAGTCTGATCTCAATTCCAGCCAATTCTGCATTGAAAAAGTCAAACGGTGCTCCTTCCTGTCAGAGCTCTGCCATGCACCCAAACAGTGGTTTACCCCCACATACCCCCACTCCCACATCACTACTTCCTTTCTGAGCCCCGACGTATGCACATACAGTAGTATACTCCCACATATAGGGTATCAGCGTACTCAGGACAAATTGCACAATATCTCTTAGGGTCCAATTTATTCTATTACCCTTGGGAAAATAAAAAATTGGGAGCGAAGATATCATTTTTATGGGAAAAAATATGATTTTTAATTTATATGGCTCTATGTTATAAACTTCTGTGAAGCACTTGGGGGTTCAAAGTTCTCCCCACACATCTAGATAAGTTCCTTGGGGGTCTAGTTTCCATAATGGTGTCATTTTTGGGGGTTTCCACTGTATAAGCATATCAGGTGCTCTCCAAACGCGACATGGCGTCCAGCCAATTCGGCATTGAAAAAGTAAAACGGCTCTCCTTCCCTTCCGAGCTCTGCCATGCACCCAAACAGTGTTTTACCCCCACATATGTGGTATCAGTGTACTCAGTACAAATTTCACAATAACTTTTCTGGTCTTGTTACCCTTTGGAAAATAAAAATTGAGTGTGAAAAGATCATTTTTGTGGAAAAAATGATTTTTTAATTTTACAGCTTTACGTTATAAACTTGTGTGAAGCATTTGGGGTTAAAATTGTTCACCACAGATCTAGATATGTTCCTTTGGTGGTCTAGTTTCCATAATGGTGTCACTTGTGGGGGGTTTCCACTGTTTAGGCCCATCAGGGGCTCACCAAACGCGACATGTCATCCAATGTCAATTCCAGCCAATTTTAGTTTGAAAAAGTCAAACTGTGCTCCTTCCCTTCCAATTTCTGCCGTGCGCCAAAACAGTGGTTCCTTCCAACATATGGGGCATCAGCATACTCTGAATAAATTCGACAAGAATTTTTGGGGTCCAATTTCTCCTGTTACCCTTGAGAAAATAAAAAATTGGTGACTAAAAGATCATTTTTGGGGGAAAATAGAATTTTTTATTTTCATGCCCGAGCATTATAAACTTCTGTGAAGGACTTGGGGGTTCAAAGTGCTCACCACATATCCAGATCTAGGCACATCAGGGGCTCTGCAAACGGAACATGACACCCATCAAAGTCTGCATTCCAAAACATCATTACTTCTCTTCTGAGCCCTGCCGTGCACCCAAACAGTCCCCCCCCACATATGGGGTATCAGCGTACTCAGGACAAATTGGACCACAACATTTGCGGTCCTATTTCCTTGGGAAAAATAAAAAATTGGGGACTAAAAAATCATTTTTATGGAATTTTTTTTTTCACACCCAGGCATTATAAACTTTAGTGAAACACTTGGGGATTCAAAGTGCTTACCACAGATCTAGATAAGTTCCTTAGGGAGTCTAGTTTTCAAAATGGTGTCACTTTTGAGGAGGTCACTTTTGGGGAGGTTCCTCTATTAAGGTACATCAGGGGCTCTCCAAACGCGACATGGCATTCAATCTCATTTCCAGCCAATTTTAGTTTGAAAAAATCAAACGGTGCTCCTTCCCGTCCAAGCCATGCCATGCGCCTAAACAGTGGTTTACCCCCACATATGGGGTATCAGCGTACTCAGGAGAAATTGCACAACAACTTTATCTCTTCATTTTCTCCTTTTACACTTGTGAAAATAAAAAAATTGTTTGCAAAATTTCATTTTTGTGACTAAAAAGTTAAATGTTCATTTTTTCCTTCCACGTTGCTTCAGCTCCTGTGAAGCACCTGAAGGATTAATAAACTTCTTGAATGTGGCTTTGAGTACCTTGAGGGGTGAAGTTTTTAGAATGGTGTCACTTTTGGGTATTTTCTGCCATATAGATTCCTCAAAGTGACTTCAAATGTGAGGTAGTCCCTTAAAAAAATTATATTGTAAATTGTGTTGTAAAAAGGAGAAATCGCTGGTCAACTTATCGGTTCCTAACAAAAACAAAATTTTGGTTCTGAAATTGTGCTGATGTAAAGTAGACATGTGGGAAATTTTTGTATGACATATTTCTTTGTTTTAAGGGAATAAAAATGTAAAGTTTTAAAATTGCAAAATTTTCAAAATTTTTGCCATATTTCCATCTTTTTCATAAGTAAATGCAAGTTATATCAAAGAAATTTTACAACTAACATGAAGCACAATATGTCACAAAAAAAAAAATCTCATAATCGTGAACATCGGTTGAAGCGTTCCAGAGTATAACCTCATAAAGAGACTGGTCAGAATTGTAAAAATTGGCCCTGTCATTAACATGCAAACAACCCTCGGGGTAAAGGGGTTAAAGACTTTTCGGTTATAGTCAAACCTCTTATTGATATAACCAAGAAGGGTACTGATTTTTCCTCTTGGTTCGCTGAGATATTTGATGCTTTTGCTGCCCTCAAAACAGCTTTTTCTAAAACCATTGCCCTCAGTCAACCTGATGTTGATGTTTCGGTGACATATCTCCCAGATACTAAAAATTTTGAGGTGCAGAATTTGCTTGACAAGAAGAGTGAGGGGGAGCACGTTTTGGGGTCTGGATGTGTCAGACATCAATGGGAACATCACTTTAAATGGAAATGTTTTGATATGGAAGATTTTGCATGTGGGCAATTAAGTGAGGGAATTCTGACAGCAGTTGAAGATTTTTTCAGTTCCAGTGGCCCACGTAGAAGGGGGGTACTGTCATGCCTCAGGATTTGATCAAGCAGTCCTCTGGTTGTCTGTCGGTGTCTCTATCTGCTGAGTCACTGGAGATCCTATCACTATCTGGGTGTTAAATTTCCTTTGCCTTTTGTCACTCCTTTCTTACAGCAGTAGTCCTTATTTGTGACAGTTACTTGGTTTTTACTCTAGGAATTTTCTGTGTGGTTTTTGTAGTGTGTGAATTTCCTTGTCCCATCCCATTTGTTTCATCCCTCCTACTATTCCCTTGTTTTCCCCTCTGTTGTTGCTTGAGCGGTTTTGCATGATGATTGCAGTTCCCTTTCATCCCTGTCTGTTTCTCCTATCTGTCTGGTTTGTATAAATTTCTAATCAATCCCATACCTCCTAGAGAGGAATTAGTTCAGTGTGCATTAAGGAACATAGTAAGGTTTGAGACCCAGGCCTCTCTACCTTCAAGAGTACCCCTGTGACAGGGGGAGTGAGGGCTCCAGGAACTGTTTCAGTCCCCCCCCTTACTTCAGACCGGCATATTGTGACACAGGCCTCATGTATTTCTCCAACATTATGAAGTTTAATGAGGCCTGACTAGACCTCAAAGCTTCATGAGACACAATGACATGTATTGAATTAAAATTATGACATCACTTGAGTACAAGTCACTGACCTATAACATTTTGATCACTGTCAAAGCGTAATATGATGTCACCACATTGAAGTGAGACAAGTCATGATGGCACTGTGCAATGACCTTGAAAAGAATGGAGGTGCAGAAGATGCTAGAATGGAACAAACAAGAATGGAGCAATAGCGGATTGTGTTTCTGGAAAGGTGATGGCCAGGGCCAAGTGAATATAAGCCCCAATTCATCAAGACCATTGATTTTTGCACTTGTTTTAATGAGGCGATGTGGTGGAATGTGAGGCACCTGTTTTATTAAGAAGCACTAACCTATTAATGAATGAAGCGAGGCATAAAATAATGTGCACCTCACCAAAAATCTCACATCAGTCAGAGACTGGAGTAAGACTTGTGGTGTAAGGTAAGCCACCGCTCGTTATAAATTTAACAAGCATAGGTCACCATGCCCCATCATGCCTCCATCCTGTCACGGTTCCATTTAGTTTGTCACTGTTTGTTAAAAATGGCTTAAAAATGCAAAAAAGTGTCACATTTTTTGAGTCCTCAGAGAATGATAAGACACATTCAGTTTGCTGAAAATAAATTTAATGCAAATCAGTTTTGTGGGGCCAAATTTCAGCAGATCAGGCGAATTAGAATGGCAGCGCATGTGTGTGTCATGTTTCCACTGCTTTGCATTTATCTACCTATTAATATTTTCTGTTAAATTATTTTCTTAACAAGGCATTTGTAAATAATATGTTGAATACTAGATAATTTACTGGGTCAGTAGATACAAAAGTTTATTCAAATGTAATGAACTATAATAAAATGCAGACATCAATGTGCAAAATATAAAAGTAAGCAACGTAGTAACTCATGCAATAAAGTAAAGATGAGAAATATCATCTCTTTTGATATATAATGATCGCAAAACCCCCTTGATTTTTTTCTTATTAGTTGTCAGCTAAGAATATAATCAAAATAAAAGGTCAAATTGTTGAACTGTAGTGAGAAAACAAAAAAAAATAAACAACATCTTTCTATAGGCTGTCCACAATGAGTTTATTTTAGTCAGAATAGCTTTTTTTATGAAAACAGATGTTTGTACAAAGGCTCCATGTAGTTTATTTAGCTCTAAATGTGGAATTGAATCTTCTCATGTGACATCATGAATGCTCTTCCCAAAGCTTTGTCTTTTAAAGCTTTAATGATGGCACAAAACATCTCTTTAGCAATTATTATATGGTTCATACCGAAAACTATAATACAGCTGTGCCCATAGTGTCTAAGATTGGAATCTGGAATTGCTTCTATTATTAGTTGTGAATCTGAGTTCTCATGCGCAGGCATTTTGGCATTTCGGCTTGTACTCTGGTTTTCAAAATGTAACCTTGTTTTTATAGGTGAGTGAATTGATTCTAGTAGAATCATATTTGTTTAAAATGTCCAAAAAATTGTGAATTGAGGCAAATCTGAATCTCTGGCTACAACAATAACGAAATAAAATAAAATTGATGGTGGGTGGAAGGCAATGGCGAAAAGCCAAAATATATATATATATGATCTTTAAGCGGAATCTGTCAGCAGGTATTTGCTATATAATCTGACAGCAGCATGAGGTGGAGACAGAGACGCTGATTCCAGTGATGAATCACTTACTTTACAGTAACAGTTTTCTCTGCTGCAAATGTAGCAGGCATCACTTACTGAACCGTGTATATGGCCACATTCACACGTTCAGCATTTGTCAGTATTTTACATCAGTATTTGTAGCCAAAACCAGGAGAGGAACAATCAGAGGAAAAGTATAATAGAAACACGTCACCACTTCTGCATTTATCACCCACTCCTGGTTTTGGCTTACAAATACTGATTTAAAATACTGATCAAATACCGAATGTGTGAATGTGGCTTAATCCTGCAGCTCAACAATTCTCTGTGTGCATGGAAAAGTGATATAAAGCTGCTAATCAGTGCTGGGAGCTGGGTTGGGTTAGGAGGCACAAGGCCAGTTATCCTGTAATGATAATCTGCTGCTGATATTACACTGGATCGAAACTGCTAAGCACAACCTAGTAAGTGACACATCACTGTAATGAGGTTCACTGCTAATAAAGTACATTATGGTGCTCTCAGATTGCAAAGCAAAAACCTGCTGACAGATTCTGTATAATTATAGATGAACTTGGCACAAAGGTAGATGATGGAAATAAGGTAACTTTAATTACAGTGTAACAGTACAAGTGTGACGTTTCGTTCCAAAAGGACCTTCATCAGAGTAAAACTGTTGTAGATATATGTGGAATGGACACAGCGTCTAGTGATGTGGTCTCAGTGGTTCCAGGGAAGTGCAGTGGCATGAATGCGGTATCCATCACTAGTTACTGGGCACATCTATAATACTACTTGTGCACCTTACCTTGGAGTGCCGCTATCCTTCTCACTATGTAGATTCTGTATAATTTCATAATAAACCTAGCCCGTAAAGGTTTAAAATGTAAATTGCACAATTTTGAAAGAGTAAAGAAAATAAATAGTAATTACATAAATGTTTTTAGGTTCATCTTCAAGATTAATCCTTTAAATTTAATTTTAGATGTAGATGATAAAATTATCATTCGCTAGAACTGGAGAAAATAGTGCATCTTATCTGAAAGGTAGAGAAAGCCTCGTACATCTGCATGCTCTTCAGCGAACACTTGATCTTAATTAGTATATATATTTATCACACACGGCAGATGTTTCTACTTCCAGAAGGAACTTTTAGATTTATTTATGAAAATATCTTCGGAGCGCCATGCAGGACCACTATAATCTTTGCTGAGATTTCACAACAATATGAATGGTTTTAAGTGTTCCTGTAGAGCATGATGGAAATGCTGACAGATAACCCTCAGGCCACCCACTAGGCACAACAACCTCTACTGCACATAGATTTAATTCTCATATAACTGTCTTGACAACATCCGAGTGTGTATGTACTCATGAATGAATGCATAGGGCACGATGAAATGTATTCAATCACTTCATATTCCTAATTAAATTAGGATGTATTTGTGAAGCCCTTCTTATGTATAGGAAGAATCAACAAAATAAGTGAAGTTCTTCTAATTTTTAAAAAGGTAAAATATTTTGAAACAGTAAAAATAACTGCTGAAAGGACAATTTCAGAAATTGATATTTCCTCTTCAGCAATAAATAGTATCATGATTGATTTAGTGATCAAGTACAAACTGGATACGGTCACGCTACTCAGCTAGTAGATGGACATGGGGGGAAAAATTAAAATAAAAAGACGTGCAATGATAAATATATCAATAAGAATTGCATGTATAAAGTAATGCCCAGATAATCCTTTCTTAAATCATGGTAATTCAAATTTATACACAAGTATTTATCATTAAAGGGAATCTGTCACCCTAAATTGGCGAGATATTTAAATGATGGCAGTCAGGTCAGATGGGCGGTGTTTTGGGTACTCGCCTTAACATGTTGTTCGCCGCTGTCTCCATTATTTCTGGGAATTGTAGTCGTTGCCCTACATATAACGCACCTGCGCATTGCAATCTTGAATTGCGCACGCGCAGTATGCTTTGCCCGCAGATTGCAATGCGCAGGCGCGTTATATGGAGGGCAACGACTACAATTCCCAGAAATAATGGAGACAGCGGCGAACAACATGTTAAGGCAAGTACCCAAAACACCGCCCATCTGACCTGACTGCCATCATTTAAATATTCCGCCCATTTAGGGTGACAGATTCCCTTTAATGCCTCTCTATTTAAAGAAAAATTGGAGCAGCATAGAAATAACTCACGGTGCAAATCCTCTTCAGCAATAATCCAATACTTGCCAATTTGAATATCCAAAAAACAGGCAGCACTCCACAGGTCAATATAAATAGTGGATATTCATTGAACCCACATCTTATGGCAACGTTTCGGCTCCATGAGACTTCCTCAAGCCTCTCTATAAATGGAAGAAGCAACAAGTTGCGGTGTTTCTGCTAATACAGCAAATCTAGTGTTTGGCCTCTAGATCTTACATATAGAGTATAAAAAATTCACTAATCTCTTTCTATTAAAAAGTGTCAGTTTATAGTGCTGCAAATAGTTACTACCACAGACCTAGCATTTCAGCTATGAATCATGCATGTAAAACTTAAAAGGAGTAGCAAATAGAAAACCTACATTTTTCTGACATAGCCTCTTTGGAGTAGTTCACTGGAGAAAGGGCGTTATCCTAATATCTCTGAGTGCTTCTATGTGTACTGGTGCCCACTGTAACAAGATACTGTGAGTCAGTTTGCTGATATAGCATCCTCATTAGGGTACATGCTCACCATCCAGAATAGCACTGTTGTCCTGCAGGTCTTACTTTTGTTGCTCCTTTTATATTTCACATGTATGATTGTTAGCTGAAATGTTAGGTCTATGGTGGTAACTATTTGTAGAATTATAAACTGACACTTTTTTAATAGAAACAGATTAGCAAATTATGTATACTCTTTATGTAAGATCTATAGCCCAGACACTAGATTTGCAGTATTAGCAAAAACACCACAAATTCAAGTTTCAAAAGTGATCATTTCTTACATCTGGTTTGTTTTCCACTCTGTTTCCTGTGTAAATTATTTGAAGCTTTTTAGTCACTGTCATGGTCTTTCAGTAGTGGCAGGAATTGAGTACCAATTTATTTTGAGCTGCTTATATAATGCCATCATATTCCTCAGCACTTTACAGACTTTAAATCTAAATTTCCTATTAGTATGTATTTAGAGTATGGAAATCGGAGGAAACAAGCAAACACATGGAGAACTCCTTGTAGATGCTGTACATAAACATAATACATACTGTCTGTATATAGTGTAAATTGTATGTCTAAAGAATAATCTGCTGATATAGATTGTCCAGGATATGTTTTCATTATGCAAGTACACCTTTTCCATCTGGAATTCTACAGGGTGGGCCATTTATATGGATACACCTAAATAAAATGGAAATGGTTCGTGATATCAAATTGCTGTTTGTGGCACACTAGTATATGGGAGGGGGAAAGCTTTTCAAGATGGGTAGTGACCATGGTGGCCATTTTTTAAGTCGGCCATTTTAGATCCAACTTTATTTTTTCCAAAGGGAGGAGGGTCATGTGACACGTCAAACTTATTGAGAATTTCACAAGTAAAACAATGATGTGCTTGGTTTTAACGTACCTTTATTCTTTCATGAGTTATTTACAAGTTTATGACCACTTCTAAAATGTGTTCAAAGTGCTGCCCATTGTGTTAGATTGTCAATGCAACCCTCTTCTCCCACTCTTGACACACTGATAGCAAAACCGCCAAAGAAATGCTAGCACAGGCTTCCAGTATCCGTTGTTTCAGATGCTGCCCGTCTCGTATCTGAAGGCAATTGTCTATGCTGTGAAAAGTTTTCCTCCTCCCATATACTAATGAGACATAAACAGGAAGTTGATATTATCAACCATTCCCATTTTATTTACGTGTATCCATATAAATTGCCCACCCTGTATATAGACTAGATGAGGATGAAACAGAACGTCTTGAGTGGAAGACCTTTGTGCTGAAGAAGATTCCAGTATTCTCCATTCTATTGATGTAAAAGTAAATGCTGGAAACCATGCCCCTCATAACAGGGTAACTAGAATTTTAGACAGTTTATCCAGCACGATATCAACCTGAATTTGTTTGTATAGGAGTGGAACTGCTAGAAATATGAGAGTAAGTTTTCTATGAATAGCAGATATGTCTAGGACACTTGCATGGTCAGCCTCACTCTGAAGAGAGAAGGAAGCCAGGTTATTTTCCTTGATCTGCATCATGGTTATTTGAGGACATCCTCTTGACATATGCACAAAACTCATCATAAACTACAAAAAAAGTCTGCCTGCTGTGCTTGCCAACAAGGATTTTGCCACCAAGTAATAAGTCTTGTTTGCCAGAGGGAACAGACACTTAATTTTCATTGCAAAATGCAAATAAATGTATATAAGTTATACAATGTGATTTTCTGGATATTATTTTTGATATTCTATCTCTCAATGTTAAAATTAGCCTACCCTTAAAATTATAGACTAGACTGTTCATGTGTTTGTCAGTGGGCAAACTTACAAAATCAGCAAGGGATCAAATAATGATTTCCATCACTGTACTTGGTATGTTTTTGTGCTAAGGTGTAGGAACAGTTTTTTTTACCATTACGTTTTTCTGAGGCATGTTCTACTGTGTTCTAATATATTTATGAAATTTTTGCTTGCAGTTGGATGACATGCTGGCTATTCAATCAAGTAATGTTTTATTCCTCCCTGCTGTGAATTCTACTTTGGAGCTGCAGAGTATGATCTATTGTTCTTGCTCTTTGCTCCTCTGAAATCTGCTCTCCTCCTGAACTTCGCTGAACTACTTCTTGTTTTGTAGGTGCCTGATATTGCCATGCTCTGTTATTATTTATATCCACTTGTGTACAGCCTGAGCAGGATCCTTTATTTGTCAATCACAGGGAGTACAGTATATAATCTCCTTAACTGCTGCATTCACATCTGTATTCTCCCAGGGTTCAGTAAACTTAGTTACAGTATTTCCAAATCATCTCCTCGGCTTTCCTGAATCTTGAACAATTCTTTTTCTCCTGCATGGGGTACTAAATAAGTAATATTCTTCCTTACTAGACTCAACCAGACATTCCTAATAGTACAGTATTGCACAATATGTGCTTATGAGGTAATGTTTATTTTCGATTAACTATAGTACAGTTTAGATTACTTTCAATTTATTATCAAAGTTGCTTCTCAACCATCAATCTGTGAACTGTAATTATTAACTTAAGAATTGAGATGCCTCAGATGTTTCACAGAAGCCCTGGAAAATGTGAAACCACAGGGCACCAAAATACAAGTCAAATTAAATAACTAAAAGTGCGCCTTACTGTGATGAATTTCCAAGTGAAGTTTAAATGGCCTTTTAATTTAAGGTCATACTGCTGTCTTATAAGTTGATTTACAAAGGCAAAAGTTTTATACAGATATTTGCTTAGTTACTAGGAAATAAAACTGTACAGAACAGACTTTATACCTGAGGTTAGATAATAATATTAGGGATCATGCAGAGCATACTTAGAAGAGATCATCTGTACTTCTGTACTTTATATTTATAAACTATTGATTCATAATGAAAGTATAATGATATATGGATTATACATAAATATATAAATCTACTAATATAATACATAATGAAAATATCATACTTGAAGCTTTAGAAACAATTCCACAAGTTAAGATTTACTTTAATTTATTTGATAATTGACTCATGCAACTTTTTCTTTTATAAATACAAGTGCTACTGGGCTCAGTACTTCTCAGCCCCTATCCACATGCATGTCACTAGTCAAATGGTAAGGTTTTAATATTAGAGGTTAGGCTCATCCTGAATAGGGTCACTGTGACGTGGTAGGATGGCTTTTACATATTTTGATGAAGATGATGTTAGCTAAGCACCCTGCATTTTTATGCACTATTGCAGTTTGTTTATTTACTGCACTGTATTTGCTTTTTATGTTTTTATCTTGGGTTTTGTCTGTTTGTATTGGCTAGTGTGAACATGCGTCTACATGCTGAATGCACAACAACTTATATTCCAGTTCATCTCTTCAGGTGTTTTCATTTTAGTGTGTTTGCATTCTGTGCAAATTAAGGAGAAGGCCTCCCTTTTCTTTGAGCTGGACAATACATTCATGTAGTTCCCATGCCTTGGCATTCTTTATCCAGGCTCAGTCCTCAGCCCTAATCCACATGTATGTCACTTGACAAATAGAAAAAGGTTTTATTATTAAAGGTTAGGACCATCCTGATTAAGGTCACAGTGATGTGATGAGATGGCTTTTAATTTTTTTTTAATCAAAATTATGTTAACTAATCACTTAATGTTATTTTCATGCGCTATTCCTTTTAATTTAATTACTACAGTGTCACCAGCAAAGCACCCCCACACCATCACACCACCTCCTCCATGCTTCACGGTGGGAACCAGGCATGTAGAATCCATCCGTTCACCTTTTCTGCGTGCAAAGCAGTAATCAAAGCAAAAGGTGGCTACTTTGAAGAACCTAGAATATAAGACATATTTTCAGTTGTTTCACACTTTTTTGTAAAGTGTAATGTATAATTCCACATGTGTTAATTCATAGTTTTGATGCCTTCAGTGTGATTCTACAATTTTCATAGCCATGAAAATACAGAAAAATCTTTGAATGAGAAAGTGTGTCCAAACTTTTGGTCTGTACTGTATTTATATTTCATGCTAAAATAGTGTTAACTAAGTACCCTATTTTATTTGCATGTACTATTACTATTGACTTATTTACTTATTTCAGGTTATTTACCAGTTTTGTTTTTATCTTAAGTATTGCCTGTTAAATGGCCACAGTGTGAACTTGCTCCTACACGTTGCATCTATACCAACTTATGTTCCCAGACCATTTCTTTGGTTTTGTCTATATATTTATGTGCATTGATATATATACTATGTCTACAGTTGAATGTAAAAGTTTGGGTAACTGTAGTCAAAATTACTGTTAATGTGAGCAGTTAAACAAGTTGAAGATGAAATGATCGCTAAATGGTAAAAATGACACATTTCCTTTGCATTTAGGCAAAAAAAAATATATATATGCATCTTTCACATTTTAAAAATATAACATGCACATAGAAAATAAAGAATGCAAACTGATGGTTATGTGTCATCCTAGATATACTTTATATGAAATAGTGTATGTTATACCAATGTTATAAATTAAACAAATAGCAGCACAGCAAATAGCCTCCTAAATATACCTTGAGACATTCTGCTCCACATATGAGGCAACCTCAACATGCATTTGACCGCTAAGACTGTGGCTTCATCAGGAGCCTTATTTTACATGTGGACCATAGAAGTTGTAGTCTTCTATACATAACAGTATATGAGAAAAGTGAGTAAACCCCTCACATTTTAGTAAATATTTTATTATATTTTTTTCAAGGGACAACCCTCAAAATATGACACATCGGTACAGTATAAACTAGTCAGTGTACAGCTTGTACAACTGTGTAAATTTGGTGTGCCCTCTAAATAATTCAAAACACAGTCATTAATGTCTAAACCACTGACAAGAAAAGTAAGTACTTGCCTAAGTGAGAATAGCTAAACTATGCCCAATAAGCTATTTTCCCTACTTGGTGTCATGTGACTCATTAGTGTTATACAGTCTCAGGTGTGAATGGGGAGCAGGATGGTAAATTTGGTGTTATCATTCTCATACTTTCTCATACTAGTCACTGGACATTCAACATGGCACCTCATGACCAAGAACTGAGTATTTTTAAAAAAGAATTTTTGCTCTACATAAAGATAGCCTAGGATATAAGAAGATTGCTAGCACCCTGAAACTGAGTTGCAGCACAGATGCCAAGACCATACAATGGTTTAACAAGACAGGTTCCACTCAGAATTGACCTTGCCATGGTTGGCCAAAGAAATTGAATGCTCATGCTCAGAATCATATCTAGAGGTTGTCTTTTCAAAATAGACATATGAGTGCTGCTATCATTGCGGTAGACTTTAAAGGGTGGGGGGTTAGCCTATCAGTGTTCAGACCATACGCCGCACACTGCATCAAAATCGTGTGCATGGCTGTTGCATCAGAAGGAAACCTCTCTGAAAGATGATGCACAAGAAAGCCCACAAGACAAGCAGACTAAGGACATGGACTACTGGGACCATGTCCTGTGGTTTAATGAGACCTAGATATACTTATTTTGTTCAGATGGTGTCAAGCTTGTTTGGCAGCAACTAGATGAGTAGTACAAGGACAAGTGTGTCTTGCCTACAATGAAGCATGTTGGTGGTAGTGTCACGACTTGGGGTTGCATGAGTGCTGCCAGCTATTGGGAGCTACAGTTCATTGAGGGAACCATGAATACTAACATATACTATACATACTGAAGTATACCATGATTCCCTCCTTTTGGGAACTGGACCTCAGTGCAGTATTCCAACATGATGAAGACCACAAACACATCTCTTAGATGACCATTGCCTTGCTAAGCTTAAAAAACTGAGGGTTAATGAGCAGAACTGGCCAAGCATATCTCCAGACCTAAACCCTACTGCGTATCTGTGAGGCTTCCTCAATCTGAAGGTAGAGGAATAGTGTTGAGCGATACTGCTCGGTATCGAAAAATATC
>VIAB01026133.1:12436-23143 GCA_009801035.1 Oophaga pumilio | reverse complement strand
GTCTCCACCCAAACTCTCCACAAACAAACATGCTCAACTCAACAGAGCATGCAAGTTTCCATAAGAAGAGAATGCCAAGCCAGACACCTCTGGGAGCAGATATTGTCTTGACAGAACAAAGGATCGACAATGGTCCAACTTGTCATCAGGTCAGTTATTAAGCACCTTGTACACTTTTTGTTGGTGTTTCAGCTGGTCTTTCTTTCTTTTCCCTCCCTTTTTTTCTTCCTTCCTTTGTTAATCTCTCTTCCCTTATTATTATTATTATTTATTTCTATAGCACCATTGATTCCATGGTGCTGTACATGAGAAGGGGTTACATACAAATTACAGGTATCACTTACAGTAAACAAACTAACAATCACAGACTGATACAGAGGGGAGATGACCCTGCCCTTTCGGGCTTACATTCTACAGGATTGTGAGGCAGGAGACAGTAGGTCGGGGGGTTGCAGCAGTCCCTTCTTCCTATTCTTCCATCGACCCCCGACTCACTCAATAATTCCTTCTTATCCCTCCCCTTCCTCCTTTCTATCCCCCTCACTCTTTCCTTCCTTTCTCACTCCCTCCTCATTTCAATTCCTTTCTCCATCCTAACTCCCTCCCCATTTTTCCTTCCTAGCTCCCTCTCCTTTCTTCCTTCCTATCCTCTCTCCCTCTTTTCTTCTTCCTATCATTCCTTCCCTTATTCTTTTGTTTCTTTTTTCATCCTTTCCTCTATTCTCACTTCCTTGTTCCTTCTTTCCTTCTATTTATAACAAAAAAAGTGCAATGTATTATCGTACTGTGATGATGGGCATGCCCGCTGGGCACTGCTTGATGATCGAGCATCGGGTGCTCAATTGAGTATCGAGCAGTGCCAAGTATCGCGTGGTGCTCGAGTGCTTGAGTTAGAGATGGGAGAACATAAACACAAAGTTTGGGGTCCGTATCGAACCACCGGGTGTTTCTCATGCTCTCATGTGCATGACAGCACAGCAAACACTGCCTCTGATCAGTGGTAAAATCATCACCGCCAGTCAGAGAGCTGCAGTTCCCATGCTGTCAAATGACAGCAAGGACCCGATGCTGTGATCAAAGGTAAAAAGTTTACCTCCGGTCACTGGCGTCGGATGATGGGACTACTATTCCCATCAGCCTATGCCTGCTGCCTCTAATAACAGGGAGATCAGGAGCGGCTGATGGAAGTATTTATCAGCCAGCACCTGCGCTCTAAATAAATAACAATTAAAAAAAAAGGGGGTGCCTCTGTATTTTGATAACCAGCCAGGCAATACTGACAGCTGGGGGCAGCAACCCTCAGCTGTCTGCGTTAGCAAGGCTGGTTATCAAGAATAACTGTGTTTGTTATTTTTAAATAAAAAAGTAAAAGCGTGTTTTGTTTTTATTTAAAGTAAAGGACTTTATTCTGGTTGTGTCTTTATTTACCAGATAACTATAGGATTAGTAATGGATAGGTGTCTTATAGACGTCTCTCCATTAGTAAGTCGTGGGGTTAATGTCACCGGACAATACAATGGTGACATCAACTCCACAAATATGGAACCACTTGCCACCGCAACAGGACAAGTGGGAAAAGCTTGACAAAGCTCCAGAATTGGCGCATCTAATAGATCCATAATTCATGGCCCCTTTACCAGTCCAAGAATACCAGCCCTCAGCTGTCAATTGCAGCCTCCAGTTGTGAGTTTTGCCTTGCTGGTTATCAAAAATACAGGGGAACCCACCCCATTTTTTTCTTTTAATTATTTATTTAGAGCGCAGGTGCCAGCAGATGAACACACCCATCAGCATTGCCTGCTCTCGTTGTTATTACCGGCAGCAGGCGCAGGCTGATGAAAATAGTAGTCCCATCAGCCGACGACAGTGACCGGAGGTAAACTTTTTACCTCCGCTCACAGCTGCTGGCTCACACTGTCATTTGACAGCATGGGAACCAGGGCTTTCTGACTGGCTGTAATGATTTTACTGACGACCAGAAGCAGTGTTTGCCGCATTGTCATGCACATGACAGTGTGGCAAACACTGGATGTTCGGGCTCTCCATTAAAGTGAATGAGGTCCTGGTTCAGGTTCGGGTCCAGGGGTTCGCCCATCTCTAATCGAGTCTTTGTAAGAAGCTCATCTGAATCATCTGAGCCACACGTCTCACTGAAGCGGGGTATTACTCTGATGGAAGCACAGAGAATACTCTGTGGAATTTTTGTGAGCTGTAAAACTCTGGAGACAAACAGAGAGAGAAAACATCATGTTGAAAAATGCTTGCATTTCATATTCACTTCCATTATGCTCGCTACTCGAGTTGAGCACGTCTGAGCATCCGACATGCTTTATTCAAGTACCAAGCACTCGAGCATTTCAGTGCTTGATCATCATTATCCTGTGACTTTTTCCAAGGAGCAAGCAACAAACTTTAGGGTTAGTTCAGAGTTTCTTCAGAAAATTTGCCAGAAATCTACATGAAATTTACCTTGTCGGAACATCATTTTAGACTTTTGATAGTATCATACAGTCCAAACTATTGATCATTCTCTGGTTTAAGGGACAGACATGACCACCCTGTCCACATGCCCTATTCTGGCTTACAGACACAGGGCTGCCATCTGGAATTTTAGGGTCCCATTCCAGCAAAATTTTTGGATCCATTTTTGCCATGATCCATTTTTGGATGCGTGGCAGCTCTGGTTCCACTATGATTTAAATTTAATTTTTATCCTTTCAGGCCAGCAGGGGTTAATGTCAGTTTCCCTTAATGGCAGTTTGCTGCAACTGCAGAGTTACTAGTCAGCTGATGTGGGTGATGACCACTCCCACCATCCTTTAAATAGTCATCTGATGCATCAGGTGACTGTCTGTGATAGAGCAATTTATGCTGACTAAGCCTGGAGTAAGTAGCTCTTTGGTTGCAGTGGTGAATCTGCTGGTTTCGTTGAGTTCATAGTCCTGGTGCCTTTCTTCTGCTGTGCAGTGCTTTGCAGAAGAAAGTTGTTAAGCTAAGTTTTGTGTTTTTACCTTGTCTGTCTCGTGCTTGTCACTATTCCCTGTGTTGTACCATCTGCAGTGGTGAGGCTAGCACCCTTGCCGGCCAGTGCACTATCCAGGGCAGTGTGAGGTGACAGTGAGGGACGAGGTTTGTGACAGCGGCAGGGGGAAGGACCCACTTAGGGCGTTTGGGGAGTGCAGGGACAGGATCAGGTTGGAGCTCAGGAGGTGTCCATCCTTCATTCCCTATCAGTAGGGCCTTCCTCTCCCCATTTCCATCCCGTTGAGTTTGTGTGTTGTGCGGTCCACTGTCCAACCCCCTGTTGGGTCATTACATTTCATGACATTATCACCAACCCATATTTTTTCTGGTGAACCTATGGCACAAGCAGAGGCTTTGGCTCCCCTAATCCAGACTCTTCCGGATGAGTTAACGGAGCTGCGGTCTCAGGTGGTGCAGCAGCTCCAGCAGGTGTCTGGGTTCATGGTCTCGGCCCATGTCTTGGCTCAGCCGGAACTCAAGATTTTTCTCCCTGACAGGTTCTCTGGAGGGAGAGATACATTTATTGCATTTAAAGAAGCCTGTAAGTTATATTTCAGGCTTTGCCCTCGTTCTTCAGGGAGTGAGGAACAGCGTGTTGGGATTAGAGTCTCCCTCCTCAAGGGTGATCCCCAATCCTGGGCCATCTTCCTGCCGACCTATTCACCATCTTAATAAAGGTAGTAAGAAGCTTTGCACACAATTCAATGAGTGTAAGTGCTCAGAAGGAAAAACAATATGCAGTAGTAGAAAAACACCTCCGGCACTCAAAAAAATATTTCTTGGGAATATTCCGTGTAACAAGAGAATATTTACAGCCGATATATGACATGGACAAGACAAAATTTCAGACGTTTCTGCTATCAGGCCTTTATCAAAGATGTCTTTCACTAGATGAATCAGGTAATATTACCCTGCTCCTGGCTGCAAGCACGCCATGCACGCAGATTCATATTTTTTCTACTATTCACCATATTTGCGGTCGGTGGATGAGTTTTTTGCGGCATTGGCGATGGTATATGGGGATCCTGATGGCGTCTCCCTGGCGGAGTCTTGACTCCATAAGATCAAGCAAGGGGGCCAGCCAGCTGTGGAGTACTGCTCGGAGTTTCGGAGATGGGCCACTGACACGCAGTGGGACGACACTGCTCTTAAGAGCCATTTTTGTCCGGGTCTGTCAGCTAGGCTTCAGGATATTCTTGTGCAGTATGCTACTCCTGGGTTGTTGGAAGCTGCCATGGCCCTTGCTATCCAGGTTGATAGACTTCTCAGGGAGAGATATACACCAAATCTACCTATTGTGGTTCTTTCTAGGGAGGAGGACACACTGGTGCAGATGGATGAACCTATGCAGGTGGGAGGAATCTCTTCCCAGACTAGGTTGCCTGTGGAGTCACTGTGGGACAGGGGAATGTTTTTTCTATAGTCTGGGTTATCATTAAATCAATGTCTACTCAGCTTGCGCCAAAGTATGTACACTATCTCACAAGCCGAGTCCCTCTGGTTATGCGGAGGGAGGCGACTAGGGTGTGTATATTTCCTCCATCTTTTCATCTCAGTGTACCATTCCTGTTGAAGTGGTGGCTGGTCAGGGTTACTGAGACTATACAAGTGCTTGTGGATAGTGGAACTGGAGTCAATTTGGTGGATTTTGCTTTTGTTCAGACCCATGGTCTGATGGGTAGGACACTGGCGAGACCCATTAATGTTCAGTCAATTGACTCTGTCCCTCTCAGCCATGGAAAGGTGACCCAAGTCATAGATAATATTAACCTGTGTATAGGGACTCTTCATGAGGAGTCCCTGTTCTGCTACGTCTTGAAGGTTATGCCAACTCCCATCGTCTTAGGCCTTCCTTGGTCGAAGAGACACAACTCAGTCATAAATTGGTGGTCCAGGGAAGTAGTCAGTTGGGACCAGTTGTGTAAGGACTGCTGCCTTGGAGCTACGATCTCTGCCATTCTTCTCCAACCTACCCCTTCTTCTCCGGTGGGGCAGCAGAGGTGCTACCAGGGAGTAGGGGTAAGACTCAACCCTCACCACAAGTAAACCCTGAGTCTTAGAGTCCTCTTAGAGTCAGGGGAAGGTAGTGGTTCCCTCTGTGTATAGCGAGGGTAGTAGTTTGGTGACACAGGGGGACACCTCTGTTGTCTGTTTCTCAAAGAGTTCACCATCCATTGGCAAACGCATGCATGGAAATAAACATTCAGGTCTGTACCTGGGTGTGAATGAGTACATGTGGGTGTCCACCAAAAACATCATGTAAGGATTCCGGATTTTACATTGAGCCTGGTTTGCCCTTGTCCAAGATGGAGTCGTGTACCTCGCCCTATCCTGGAACTTCCTGTCTGTCCTGCTATTTAAGTCCAGGTCGAGTGTTCCTCCTTGCCTGAGTATTTTGTTGCTGTTTGCCTCTGAGCTTCCTCCTGGATTGCCTCTGGAGTCCCTGCTGCTTCTCGTTACTCGGTGCTCTGCCTCTCCACTACCAGCTGTCTTCAGTCCTCAGAGCTACTTCCGGATCTTCCTGGGGTTACCTTCTGTCTTGACTTCTAAGACTGTGTCTGTTGTGGGTTGCTGTGTGATAGTACGAGTGGGATAGGAGTTGCGGGTGTGGAAAGCATCAGGAATATCTGAGACCCATTAAAAATCTAAATCAAGATTAGTAGAGATCAGTTAGTTATCTGGTACCTTGATAGCAGAGTTGAAGATGTGTGCAGGTTAATAGCAGCTAGATAGCAACCACTTACAGTTGAAAAGATAATCAGACACTTAGCTGGAGCATAGCCAGGTGGAGAATGAGGCTTGACTCTTCAAAGGCACGATGTAGCAGAGTACACCACTACCTGAATACTCAGGTGGGACTCAGTTGCATTAGCCAACACCAAAAAGCTTTGGTTGATGATGTCAGAAATGCTTACGATAGTAATTTGGTGTAAACTAACAGAGGAAGACTGCCATCAGGAATGGAAGTTAGGACAGGTTTGGACACAGGAGGTCATTAAGGCACAATAACTTGATGCATTTGTGAAGAAACGGACCAAGTAAATATATAATTCAATATGTCAACTTGATCAGACCAACAAATGTAAATTGAGAAGCTAAGAAAGGGGAAACGCCTCTAAAGATGTCATAGCACCTCTCCATTTTTTTTACATTAGAGACACATGAAAAAATAGCGTAACCAAGGAAATGGCCATAAGGGGATTTCATGGGTGCTGAGAGGATATTCAGGTGGTGGACTCTTAAACCTCTCCTGTTCTGCAATGTTCCACATGGTACAAGGGATACTCTATTTAATACTACAGGAATAACTCAAGGCAAAGTGCACATATACAAAAAATATGGTTATAGCATAAAGGACAAATCGGAATTTAAAGCAACCAACGACGAAAGAAACTGAAGAAAATGTTGAATAATCCAATTCATAGAAATATTTATTTTGGAATATACATTAAATATGGTGATGTGAGAAACAATTAGCAAAACAACTGGGGGCACAACACAAGGGATGATACTGATTATAAAATGTGGCAACAATCAATGAGACAATAAATAAGATGTAATGTAATAAGTAGTGATGAGTGAACTTGCTCGACACTAAATGTTACTCGCCCTAGTATCACGGTCTTCAGTGTACTCAGCGAGCACCGAGCATTTCCGGGATTACTCGGTGGGAACTCGGGTCTCCACCCAATATTTTTGGTGGACTTTACAGACCCAATCACGATGCAGGGATTGTCTGCCAGGCAATGAAATGCCGCAGCCATCTTTGTTGTGGTCGTGCAGTGATTGGCTGACTGCACAGCATCATCAGGGGTATAAGAGACCGGACGCCGCCCTGCTCGCCGCATTCAGCTCTGGATTGAGCTAGTGTAGGGAGAGCTGCTGCCGAGATAGGGTCAGATTTGGCGATTTCTTAGTCAGTGTGGGGTCTACCATCCTAAATTACTCAAATCCAGATAAACCAGCCGTCCTTCTAAGGTCAAATTCCAGAGTATATAGGTTCCAGTGTTAGGTAGGCAGGGGAGTGTACTTTGCTCTATACACATCAGTGCAAGGCCTGCAGGCACTGTATGTGTGTATATAAATCATTGCATACATCAAGAGGGTCCATTCCCTTCCTATGTTCTGGTGTTGCTGCTGGTTCCAGTATGATATATTGGCTGTATATAGCTAGCCCCAGATGTAATTGGAATACAGGCCACACATTTTACGGTGTGGTATCTCCGTGCCAGCTCATATCTGTGCGTGCTGAAAGTTTGGCCAGTTTACGCCAGTTTTATTTTTTTGTGCTGTGTGTCACTGCACTTACATACACGAGTATTTAGCCACAAAAAAAATTAAAAAAATGGCGACACATGTTACAGTGTGGTATCTCTGTGCCAGCTCATATCTGAGCGTGCTGAAAGTTTGGCAAGTGTACGCCACTTTTCTTTTTTGGCCTGAGTGTGACTGTACTTATATACACCAGTATTTAGCTTAAAAAATAAAAAAATCAGGCCACTCATGTTACGGTGTGGTATCTCCGTGCCTGCTCATATCTGTGCATGCTGAAAGTTTGGCCAGTGTACCCCACTTTTCTTTTTTGGCCTGGGTGTGACTGTACTTATATACAGCACTATGTTGCATTATTTTAAAAAACAGGCCACATTTTACAGTGGGGTCTATCTGTGACACGCCTCATTCATCCATGTGCCAAAAATTGAGGCATTTTAGGCCTAACTTCCCTTTTTTGGACAGACTGTCACTCTTGTTATATCCAGCAGTCTTTTTATCCAAAAAATTAAAAAAAATTAATACAGTCTGTTATCTCAGACTGAGGCCTGGTGTATCTGTGGTGGAAAAATCTGCACTTTGCAGGCATACTGATCAGTGTGATCACATATAATTTTTCTCCAAATAAATGCATTTGTATTGAGCTTTTCAAATATTTCAGAAGTCCATTTAAAGTGGGCAGGGCAAGGGTCAAGGGACGGGGAAGTGAACGTGATGCTGATGGTGCATGCAGAGGACGAGGCCGTGGCCAAGCTGAAAGTGGGCCACAGCAAAGACCCACATCTTCGCGCTCGACCTTCCCGTCCCAGTTTCTATGGGACCGCAGTACACCACTATTGAAGCCAGAGCAGTATGAAACGGTTGTTGGTTGGATAGCGGATAATGCTTTTAGTCACTTAGCCACCACCACCACCATGTTTTCCACACAGTCAAGTCTCAGTAGCCGTGAGTGTGGACCGGATATTACTCACCCTGATCCTCCTTCGTCCCACCATGCCGAGTGCACTGAGACAACTGATCCCACACTCAGATACTCCGAAGAGCTGTGCAGTTTTCCATTTGTAGATTTGTGCCTCTCACCCACTCCAGTTGAAGCGGGGCAAGATGATATTCCATGTAGCGATGCACAAATCTTTGAGCAGCCACGGTCACAATAGGTGGACAATCATGAGACACAATTGGCGGAAAGTCAGGAGGAGGAGCAGGGTGCGGATGTGGAAGACGAGGTGGTGGATGACATAACCTGGCAGGAGGACATGCAGAGTGAGGACAGCAACACACATGGGGAAGGAAGCATATTACCCCAACAGGCAGGAAGAAGCATTGTGTTGGCAGACAGAAGGCGTGCATCCGTTCCCCGTAACACCAACAGGATGAAAGTTGCCATTCCAACTGTTAGATCTTCCCTAGTCTGGTTATTTTTTAAAGACTCTGCCGATAACCCCAAACAGGCCATTTGCAGCACTTGCCATGCCCGCATCAGCAGGGGTAGCAAAACTACCAGCCTGACCACCACCAGCATGATTAGGCACATGGCAGCAAAGCACCCGACTTTGTGGGCCGAACCCCAGGCTCCAGTAACACTGTCTGCAGGTGACAAAACTGCTTCTTCCACTGTTTTGCATACAAGCCAATCCACAGTTCACCGTGCCCAAGAAGATGCCGCGGGTCATGCACTTGTTGTTGCCCACATTAAACCAGCACCATCATCAAGCCCGTCCACGTCCTTGTCCCAGCCCAGCCTTCAGTTGTCTATACCCCAGTAATTGGAATGGAAGCGGAAATACCCAGCCGCCACTATTTCTCCCATTGTGCCTTATCGGCATTACACCAGCATGTGTCCCACAACATTACCCATGCCCTCAACAATGCTGTTACTGGTAAAGTCCACCTAACCATGGACACGTGGACAAGTGCCTGTGGGCACATCTCACTGACGGCACATTGGGTTAACATAGAGGAAGGCGGGACCCAATCGGGCCTTGGGATGGAACACATCCTCCCCACGCCGAGGATTGTGGCCCCTAAGTCATTCAGGGTTGCCCCCACAGTCTAGAGCTCCTGGACTTCCTCCTCTTCAACCTTCATCTCTGAAATGAACACATCAGTCAGAACCTGGAAGTACTGCAGCACTGCCTCAGGCAAGCGGCAACAGGCTGTGCTGAAGCTATTCTGCATAGGTGACAAACCACACAATGCAGAAAAGTTGTGGACAGCGCTGAAAGAGCAGTCAGATATTTGGATGACACCACTGAACCTACAGTCAGGCATGGTCATGTGTGACAATGGCCGGAACCTGGTGGCGGCTCTGAGGCAAGGTGAGCTCACACACGTACCTTGCCTGGCCCATGTGCTTAACCTCGTGGTTCAACGTTTTCTCGAAAGCTACCTGGAGCTGCCGGATCTGCTAGTGAAAGTACATCATCTGTCTGCCCATTTTAGAAAGTCAGCTACGGCTTCAGCCGCCCTTGCCGTGCTTCAGCAGCATTTGAAGCTTCTGGCTCACCGACTGGTGTGTGATGTCCCCACGCATTGGAACTCTACACTGCATATGTTGGAAAGGATTTGTGAACAGAAGAGGGCAGTTGTTGACTACCAGCATCAACAAGGCCATCAATATTCAGTTCAGACTCCACACATAAGACTTCAGGAGTGGACATGGATGTCAGACATATGTACCATCCTCCAGAACTTTGAGGACTGCACCAAGATGGCGAGTGGCGAAGTCGCCATAATTAGCGTCACCATCTCGCTTCTCAGCATTCTGAAAACCTCTCTGCTCACAATTAAAGATGATGCATTGCAGGCAGAGCACGAAGACATGGAGCAAGGAACCATACAGGGTGATTACACTCAGCCCAATCTCATGTTATCGCAACGTGGATTGGTAGACAATGAGGAGGAGGAGGAGGAAGATCAGGAGCTACTTTCATGCACTATAGATGGTACTACAAGCACAGCTGTCATACAGTCTGTTCAGTGGGGATGGCCTGAGGACAGGGAGGAGGAGGAGGACAGCATGTTCAGTCATCCTGTTGGTGAGGACACAGAAGTCTTGCCTGTTAGTAGTCTGGCATGCATGGCTGACTTTATGTTGCGCTGCGTTTCCCGTGACCCTCGCATTATAAAAATTTTAGGTGCCACTCATTACTGGTTGGTGACACTTCTAAACCCACACTACAAGGAAAACTTTCAATCTCTTCTTCCAGAGGCAGACATGTATACAAAAATGTTGCTGTACCAGAGGGCCCTTGTAGCGGAATTACTGAAAAAATTCCCATGTGAGAACGCTAGCATCAGACGTCAGAGTTTGTTGTACAGCCAAGGAGTCCAAGCGAGAGAGTTCTGGGACAGTTTTTTCAGACCTTCCCATCATGCTGCCACAGAGGCAAGGGGTGCTGGCACAAGAAG
>VIAB01026132.1:23958-35601 GCA_009801035.1 Oophaga pumilio | reverse complement strand
TTGCCCCCCCCTAGTTTTGATCCTGGGTACGCCCATGATCAAAAGGCTTCTTATACCTCTCAGCTGGGATTTTGGACCACTCTTCTTTGGCAAACTGCTACAGGTCTCTCATATTTGAAGGGTGCCTTCTCCCAGCAGCAAGTTTAAGATCTGTCCACAGGTGTTCAATGGGATTTAGATCCAGACTCATTGCTGGCCACTTCAGATCTCTCCAGTGCTTTGTTTCCATTCACTTCTGGGTGCTTTTTGAACTATGTTTGGGATCATTGTCCTGCTGGAAGACCCATAACCTAGGACACAAACTCAACTTTCTGAAACTGGGCACTACATTGCAACCTAAAATGCTTTGGTAATCGTCAGATTTCATGATACCTTGCACACAATCAGGGCACCCAGTGCCAGAGGCAGCAAAACAACTCCAATAAATCTTTGAACCTCCACCATATTTGACTGTAGATACTGTGTTCTTTTCTTTGTAGGCCTCATTTGATTTTCGGTAAACAGTAGAATTATGTGCTTTACCAATGTGCCACAGACCAGACTTACTCCAGAAGGGCATGAATAAGCAGCTACCTTGGTCGTCACTGGAGCTTCTAGTGGTGAAGTCAAGTTTGTGCGGCAGGTAGCTGCCAAGTACCACTCCAGGGCAGGGTCCAGCAGTACTCCCAAAGGGACAGGACTCTGTAGCGGCAGGTACTATAGGTATACTGTCTGGCATAGCTGATTCACAGGCAGGTACTGGCAGCCATGGCTGGTATGCAGACACGTCGGTGCAGGCATGCACAACTGATATACTGGCAGACAGGCGGGCATGGTTGACATACAGGCAGGCAAGTGGGCATGGTTGACCCATTGGCAGGCAGGTGGGAGGGCACAGGTAGGACCCAGTTCAGAGTAGATGGACAGGAACAGCTTCAGGAAGGACTGGATCACTGGAAGGTGCGACTGGAATATGCAGTCAAGCAGGAAACCGCAGATGTGCTCAAGCAGGAAACCACAGATGCAGTCAAGCAGGAAACTGCAGATGCAGTCAAGCAGGAAACCGCAGATGCTGTTTAGCAGAGAAGTGGAGTTTCCCACAGGACAGACAGGAGCAGGTTCACATAGAACAGACAGGGTAAATATAGGTACAGACAGGACAGACTGGACCATGTTCACACAGGACGAACATAAGGACAAGTACACACTGGTTATGGATCGCCCGCCAGGGCAGTGGGATACTCAGTACCAGGCCACTTCTTAAACGGGCAGTGTCACAGTGGCAGTGACCCGGCCCGTGGCCCTGGGCGTCCAGTAAAAGGGGATATTTACAAGGGATAATAGAGTTTATAATAAAGGATTCTTGACGCCACCTGTGGTACTCTGCAATAAAAGATGTTAGCTGACGCTGCAGATGCAGTCCTCTGTGACAGTTGGTGATGCAGCAGAGTTGGTGAAGCTCCCCACAGGTGGAGCTAAGTCCCAGGGCAGATGTAATATAAGGTGGATCGTAATGATGTAGTATTTGGCAAGGGATGTAGCAGTGTTGAGTGAGTGTTGTAGGAAGAACTTGGGAAGACACAGTTAGGTTCAGTTTCCAAAGCTTTACTCACAGTTCTGCAGGTAAAGTGTCCAGGGCACTGGCTACAGATGGTTCTGGAGTCGGTCAGCCTGAAAGCAACTTGGGAATCTCCTTATTCAGGTGGGTTGTGAAGCCTCCTTTCTAGCACTATTCTCTGAGGTACTTGCTGCTGTAAACTCTGTTCAAGTTCCTCTCTCTGTCTGCTACTTAAGTAGAAATCCACTCGCATGTCAGGCAGCTGTAGCCTACTTCAGGGATCGCTCCTCTCTGGCGTTTCCGGCTCACACATGCTGCTGTGTCGTCGAGTATCAGTTGGGGAGAGAGGACCTGCTGTCTTCTGCCCTCTGGATTCTGCTGCTGGGGCTTTAGCACCCACTCAGCCTCGGACTCCGGGGTCCGGTCTCTGGTGCTCAGGACTAGGGGTGAGCTCAGCTATAGCTCCTGATCCCCCAGCTCCTAGCTACATGTCCTCTCTCAACCCTGTCTACAGACAGACTCTCTAACTCCTCCCCAAACCAGAATGTTCCAAGGAAGCTCCCCTGAAATCAGATGTTAGAGCTCCCTCTTCTGGTCTGGAGTAGGAAAAGTGTTGTATGCTGTGTGTTACCTGTTAAGGGGATCCCTTCCTTGCTTCCAGGCATGACATCACTCCCCCCTGGAGGGAGGCAAGGTCACTGTGGCAATCGAACTTCTGGGGTGCCACAGTTAGACAGAGCCAGATTCACATAAGGTATTTTCTATGAAGTACCAAGTGTACACATAGATCACTAATGTAGCACAGTGACAACAGAATAGAGATAGGTATTGGTTCAGACACTGCAGGTTTGGAAAGGTACAGAGTCAGACACAGCAGATTAGGAAAGGAAGCTGCTACAGCAGGTATAGGGTGGGGACTAATTCAGACAACAGGTTTGGAGGAAGGAACTGAATCAGACAGAGCTGGTGTGGAAACGTGCTGATTCAGACACAGAAGGATAAGAGACAGGTTCAGATAGTGACACAGCAAATACAGGGAAAGATACAGACAAGATACAAACAGGATAAAAGTTAGGTCCTAATTCAGACACAGGTACAGGCCTGGGCATACAGCTTCACACACATTCAGACACATGTTCAGGCAAAACAAAAACAGGGACTGATTCTGGGTTCAGGCCTGGGTATTCAGCCCCAGGGTGGCGGAAACAGGTTCGGGCAAGAAGTAGACCTGACAACGGACTTAGCAGCTTATTTTCAAGCTAGACACTAAAATCTATGATGTTGAACAGGACCCCCCAATGGGAGAATGTGCAATAAGTACCAAATGCCTCTAAAGTATTGGCTGAGGACATCTTAGGAGCTCACGCACTGCCTCTTTAAGAACCAGGAAGTTCCCGCCCGCGCACCCTAAGCGTGCTGCCAGGAAACATCCAGAGTAAGTAGAGGACATGGAGCTTACAGCATGGCCAGGAGTGGTGAATACGCCTGCGCCCCTGCCAGGAGGAGGAGGCACGTAGGGATGATAGCATTACACCCAAAATTCTATTTTGGTCTCATCTGTCTACAAAACGCTTACCCAGAATAATTTTTGGCTTACTCACGTACATTTTGGCAGCTACCTTGATCTTCACTGGAGCCTCTAGTGGTGAGATAAAGTTTGTGCGGCAGGTAGCTGCCAAGTACCACTCCAGGGCGGGGTCCGTCAGTAGCAGCTGATTCCCAAAGAGACAGGACACTGTAGCGGCAGGTACTATAAGGATACTGTCTGGCACAGCTGATTCACAGTCAGGTACTGGCAGCCATGGCTTGTATGCAGACAGGTCGGTGCAGGCATGCACAACTGATATACTGGCAGACAGGTGAGCATGGTTGACATACAGGCATATAATTTAAAGAACTTAAATAATTTTTTTTTTTACTTTGGTTGCATCACTCGTTTATCCCTGGAAGCCATATACAGGAGATTGTTTTCATTGCAGGCATACATATGTATACACTGAGCAGACTCACACACATATGTAAATTCACGGAGCACATACATACACTCCTATGCATACAAAGAACATATTCATACACACGTGTGTATAGAAAGCAGATGCACACACATATGTACATATAAAGAACACATACATACACATATGTATACACAAAACTCATACATACACACAGCACATTCATGCATATATATATATACAGTGGGAAAGGAAAGTATTCAGACCCCTTTAAATTTTTCTCTCTTTGTTTCATTGCACCCATTTGATAATTGAAAAAAGTTCATTTTTTTTCTCATTAATGTACACTCTGCACCCGATCTTGACAGAAAAAAAACAGAAATGTAGACATTTTTGCAAATTTATTAAAAAAGAAAAAGTGAACTATCACATGGTCATAAGTATTCAGACCCTTTTCTCAGTATTAAGTAGAAGCACCCTTTTGAGCTAATACAGCCATGAGTCTTCTTGGGAATGATGCAACAAGTTTTTTACACCTGGATTTGGGGATCCTCTGCCGTTCTTCCTTGCAGGTCCTCTCCAGTTCCGTCAGGTTGGATGGTGAATAGTGAGGAGCGAGTATACCCGTTGCTCTCGGATGATCTCCGAGTATTTGGAAGTGCTCAGGAATTTAGTTTCTGTTGTAGTAGCTGCATGATTTGCGGCTATTTGACAGCCTAAATACATGTGGGGATTCCTAAACAAACAGGCATTCCTCACATGTATTCAAGCTGTCCAGCAGCCATAAATCATGCAGCTGCTGCAACAGAAACTAAATCTCCGAGCACTTCCAAATACTCGGAGACCACCCGAGCATGCTCGGGAAAACCCGATCAACGAGTATACTCACTCATCACTAATCCTGATCACTTATACACACGTGGTCAAAATTGTTGGTACTCCTCGTTTAATGACAGAAAAACCCACAATGATCACAGAAATAACTTGAATCTGACAAAAGTAATAATAAATCAAAAATCTATGAAAATGAATAAATGAAAGTCAGACATTGCTTTTCAACCATGCTTCCACATATTTTTTTTAAAAATAAAACTTATGAAATAGGCCTGGACAGAAATGATGAAATGTTCCTGTGACTATAGTTGCACATATTATTCAGAAATGTAAGCTCCATGGGACTGTAGCCAACCTCCCTGAATGTGGCTGCAGGAAGAAAATTGATGACAAATCAAAGAGACGGATAATACGAATGGTAACAAAAAAGCCCAGAAAACCTTCTAAACAGATTAAAGGTGAGCTTCAAGCTCAAGGAACATCAGTGTCAGATGGCAGCATCCGTCATTGTATGTGCCAAAGTGGACTTCATGGGAGACGACCAAGGAGGACACCATTGTTGAAAAACAATCATAAAAAAGCCAGATTTGAATTTGCCAAACTACATGTTGATAAGCCACAAAGCTCCTGGAAGAATGTCCTATGGACAGATGAGACAAAAATAGAAGCATATCAAGAAAGGAACGCTGTCCCTACTGTGAAACATGGAGGAGGCTCTGTTATGTTCTGGGGCTGCTTTACTGCTTCTGGCACAGGGTGTCTAGAATCTTTGCAGGACACAATGAAATCTCAAGGCTATGAAGGGATTCTAAAGGGAAATATGCTGCCCAGTGTCAGAAAGCTTGGTCTCAGTCGCAGGTCATGAGTCTTGCAACAGGATAATGACCTAAAACACACAGCTAAAAACACCCAAGAATGGCTAAGAGGAAAACATTGGACTATTCTGAAGTGGACGTCTATGAGCCCTGACCTAAATCCTATTGGGCATCTTTGGAAAGAGCTGAAACATGCCGTCTGGAAAAGGCAACCTTCAAACACGAGACAACAGGAGCAGTTTGCTCTTGAGGAGTGGGTCAAAATACCTGTGCAGAAGTCTCATTGACAGTTACAGGAATCGTTTGATTGCAGTGATTGCCTCAAAAGGTTGTGCAACAAAATATTAAGTTAAGGGTACCATCATTTCTATCCAGGCATATTTCATGAATTTTATTTTTTTTTAATTCTGTGGAAGCATGGTTGAAAAACAATGTCTGACTTTCATTTGTGTTCATTTTTATAGATTTTTGATTTATAATTACTTGTATCAGATTCAAGTTATTTATGTCAACATTGTGGGTTTTTCTGTCATTAAACGAGGGGTACCAACAATTTTGACCACGTGTGTAGATAGATTATTTTCTGAAGTAGAGGATATGGAGTTGAAAGAGGTGCTTCAGGGGGTGGTTTTCATATCTCTTGGTTTCTTCAATTGCCATCTAAAGATTTTATTGTTTTCATAATCAACTTGGTCTCTCTGATATTTTTTCATTTTACTCTGTCATATATCTTTCTCCCATTTTTCAATATCATTGTTCATACTTGTGGACCATATTTCAAACTGTTCCTTCCTTACATCCTTTTGTAGCATCAGTTTTAATTTACAAATTTCTTCTTCAATTTTAGTAATAGATATGGTATTTCGATTATAATTAGCAAGAATTCTAAGGAACAGGCTGTAGCACTTCTGTGTGTACTTCCGTTGGTGCCCTAGTACGTGTGTTCACGCGCTTCCTCATTCTTAAAGAGGCAGTGCACATATACTAAATGCTCTCAGCTTTTAGCTGAGAATATTTAGCATAATCAGTACACCTGCAAAATGGCTCCCAAACAGTTGCTGAAAGTCATTCTCTATAAAAGACTTCCTCTCCCTTACGGAGTCACCAAGCAACGAGTTGAATCATTAGAGATTAAAGTGTGCTACTAGTGAATTGTGAGTACCCTGAGCCTCGTCCCCTGGTCCCAGTGCGGTCAATGCCTGAACCTTGTCCCCTGGTCCTGGTTCTGCCAGTATCTTGAACCCATTCAGTTGCACCCGCCAGTGCTCACCTCATTGGCAGCTGTGCCAGTTGCACCCGCCAGTGCTCACCTCAGCAGCAGCCGAACCTGCTGCACCCGCCAGTGCTCACCTCTACAGCAGTGGAGCCTGCTGCACTCGCCAGTCTCATCTCTCCATCAGCGGGTCCTGTCTGCTCCTGTGGTTCCTATCATCTTTTCTGCCTGCTTGCATCTGTTGGATAATCCCTTGGGCAACCCCAGCTACTCGTTCCTAGGGGTTAGCTGCCATCTACCCAAGTTCAGTCCTGGAGTAGCACCTGGATCACCTCCCCTGTCTCTCCTCGGATCTCGGTGTCGTTAGCCGCTGTGTGTCCATGGTCAGACTGGGAGAGGATCCCAGTCACTCCCCTCCAGGTATTCTTTTGGCTTCGGCACAGTGGTTCCACCACCCTGCCCGTTACACTATGACCTTCAAAAGGTGTGACTTTGCATATCATGTTGATGAATTACATTTTGCACATACAAATAATCAACAATTGATTTGACTCTATATACCATATTGATTAATTGCAATTGTTTCTATAGAATTATTTTTTTTCCATTCTCCCTATATTCATGCTACTTAAAAGCTTATTTTCCTGTATATTGAGATATGATTAGGATCTTTGAGCTGGGTACCCTTTTGGTTTGAGGCACCTTTTTCTAATTTTAATGTATGTGTATTGTATAATTTCGATTAATTTATAAAGAATTTAGTTTTTACATCATATAGTTGTACAAACACTTCTTTATCCTTAAAATACTTATAGTCATAAGGGGTCATAATAGTTCTTGCTCCCAAGTGAGTTGCATTGTTACAATACATGCTTCATGATTTTTATTATTTTTAAATGTGTTCCCGCATTTGGTAATTCAGCTGCTAGAATCTAAAGAAGAGTTGTTGAGATTAAAAATACAATATGGTGATTGCGCAAAATGTACATTCAACTATGCACATGTGCCAGTCTTTATTAAATGAGACATTGTCCATATTGAAATAATATTTTATGGCTATTCTAGAACCAGTAAAAAAATGTTTAGACCTAAATTACAGCATATATTAGTCGTGGAATAATTTGCATATTGATGCATTTCTGGTCAGTGGTTTACAATATTTCACATATTGTCATTGGTTATTTTAGGATAGTTGAAAATGAATCAATATAAATTATTTTCAGATGGGAAATTAAAAAAAGCAAAGAGAAAACATTCAAGTTATAGCCAGATCATGCATTCATTTACAGCTATCCAATCCAAGAGTTATTACCTTGTCACAAATGGATTTAGATTTCGACGTCTGTAAATGAATCTGTCACTGACGGAGGGAGCTGGAGACCTTAAATTGCCTAAGAGCCACTGAGATTCGGAAATGAAATACAGAAATGTTGAGCCACGGCTGAAAGTGATCTCAATAGGTAGTGTTCTTTCTAAAGTAATCTCTTTTTGTGCCAGAAATAAATGAAGAATAATGAGGTCTTTCAAATAGCTTGTTTTGATCATTAAACATACAGTTACTGCAAGTAAGAGTTCTTCATGACAAACGATGCATAAAATCACCCTACTCTTTTCAAACAGTAATTTGTAACAGACAAAAAAATTCTGTGGTAATTTTTGACATTGATAGAACCTGCATGAGCTTCGCACATTCTGTTCTTCCTTAGTCCTGTTAGCAGCACAAAAGAAAAATAGAAATTTTAATTGATATTTAATTCTATTATTAACCATGACTAAAAGAGGCACACATCCAAGCTCTGATTATGTCAATGAAAAGACAAAGCTTTTGCATGTACTTCTTCTTTCACACTTTTTACGCATACACTTACTCCAGGCCTTTAGGCAAAGGATGGAGGAATTCTTTAATTTTCCGGTCAAAGTTCTGGTCAGTTTTACTCTGTGAACTCCTTCACTATTTATTTTATTTGTTGTTCACTGTGTGTCATCCTATGCATGAGTTTCTGTCACTAGGACTTTTCAGGGTGCGGTTACCTAATAAGTTCCCCCCTGACCGGTCTGAGGGATGAGTGTGTGGCCATCAGGTTCTTTTCCCTTCTCCTTCAATCCTTAGGCTCATCTCTTTCTGGAGGAGAGATGCTCTACTGTAGATTGGGCTGCTATGGAGGCAGTCCAGGTAAATGTTGTTAGGACGACTGGCTCTCAATAAGCTTCGGCAAGGGGAGGCCCCCAATCCATGACCCTTGTAGTGGCATTCTGGTCTGGTGGGATGGGGAAAGGTGTATTTGGGGTCTTAATTCTTTGGGAGTGGGCTGTAATAGACCACAGTCTTGTGCACTTTATTTGTGTCACGATCATATTTTTATGCAATTGAATGGAGAGGTTAATCTCCAGCTTTGAGGAAAAAACCCTTTTCTTCCATCACCAAATAAGGCTGAATACAAACCTAAATCCATAGGCACAATGTCAGCACTAAGGTGTATCTGGGTACATTTAGGTAAAATATATACAGAACTTTACAACGTGAACTGTGGTTCCTGAATAATTATGGTCTTTTTTTTGCGTGTCCACATTATTTGAAGGCAATCTTTCAGCATGATTTCACCTTCCAAACTATTTATATGCACATGTATCTCTTGCAAAGTCAGTCCAACAATACCTTTACATGGCCAGTCCATTCCACCATTACTGATAAATCAGTGTTTGCATTGATATGTAAATGACTATGGTAGATCTGAAGCCTCTGTCACTCTGGCTTATTCCCAGGATAGTGCTGCCTCTTCCTGCTTGAATGACAACTATTCTGCCTGAAGTCACACAGCATAGAGGCTATGGGTGGACTTAAATGCACATATACAGCATATAGCTTGAGGGGTGAAATTCTGTTGACGGATTCCCTTTAATTAAAATAAATTATAAAAATCCCTAAAATGGTTGGGGGTTACATACAGGTTAGGCATTTAAACTATGGGTTCACACTTGACTTTTTTCATTATTGAAGTGAATATGAGCAGAGCTGCAGTTCTCGGCAATGGCCACTTCACAATGAACAGAGTTGGGTGTTTTTTGACTCCGTTCATTGTTTACTGTTCTATGCCGGAGTTGAAAACAGGTAATCATCTGGAGTCCAAAGGATAGGTCACTCTATGTGACTGCAGTCTTATGAACGCTCACAGTGTACACTGCTTTGCTGTCAGGATTCTCCAATGCCGGTAGTGGTAATAGGCGGTCATGTGTATGTGATTTTCATATTTCTGGTCAGATTCCGAGTAAACGTGCACAGCTTCCATCAACCCATTTGTCTTGAGCAAGGCTTTGCACATCTGGTGGAAATGTGGCCATGAGTAGGCATATCACATACTTGCGATCACATGATTGGCTGTGCACGCTGTGAGGATTGACAAGACTACAGTCACATATAGTGACTGCAGACTATCGTGCCAAACCTGGAAAATCTCAACAAATTTTCTCAACAGGGATATATCATATGTAATTTAAAATGGGCAAGGTGCGTGGTATGGGACAGGGAAGTGTGCCTGATGCTGATGTTGAGCGAAGAACCTGAGGACGTGAGCAAGGTGAAGCTTTGCCTGCCACAGGAGCTCAACAAACACACACATCATGTTGATTTACCCTCCTGTCCCACTTTTTAGGGAGGCACGGAACACCACTCCTAACGCCAGACCACAGGGAAAAGGTTGTTGGATGGATAGCAGATAATGCGTATAGTCAGTTTGCCAACACCAGACTGTATTCCACATGGTCCGGTCACAGTAGCCCTGATTATGGACCACATAATCCTCACCCTGATCCTCCTTCCTCCCACCATGTCAAGTGCCCGGAGACAACAGATCCCACACTTGGACATTCCGATGAGTTGTTCACTTTCCTTTTATAGACTCTGGTAATTCTCCCTGCCCATTTGAAGCAGGAGATGAGGAGATCGCATGTAGCGATTGCCCTAGAAGGCAATGGTGGGAAAATGCAATTCCTGTCTCAAGAGCTGGATGATGATGAGACACAATTGCCAACAAGTGATGTTGTTATGTCAGCAAGTCAGGAGAAAGACCAGGGTGCAGAAGAGGAAGACATGGTGGTGGACGATGAAGTCAATGAGCCAGCCTGGGAAGGTGACATGCAGAGCAAGGACAGGAGTGCATGGGGGAGGGATCTGCAGCACCACAACAGACAAGAAGAGGCTGTTGGGTGGCCAGAGACATAAGGCGGGCAACTGTTCCCAACAGCACGAACATGGCTGAAGTTGCCATGGGTTAGATGTTCACGAGTCTGGTGCTTTTTTAAAGATAGTCCAGTTAACCCAAAAAAGGCCATTTGCAGCATCTGCCATGCCAGCATCAGCAGAGGCAGCACACCTACTACCATGACCAACTTCAGCATGCTTAGGCACAGGCAAGCAAAGCACCCAACTACTTTGGCCGAATGTCAGGGTCCCGAAACAGTGTCTGTGGGTGACACCACTGCCTTTTCCTCTATTCCATGTGCACGCCAATCTCCTGCCCATGATGTTGGCAAAAATGTCTCCCACCCTGCACCTGTTGTTGCACACTTGTAACCACCATCAGCAACCTCATCCTTGTCTCAGTGTAGAGTCCAGTTGTCCCTACCCCAGTCCTTGGAACTCAAGTGTACCTACCCACAAGCCATAATGCTAAACGGCCACATTTCCAGACTGCTTGTCCTGGAAATGTTGCCGTTTAGGCTTGTGGAGATGGAATCTTTCTGCAACCTCATGGCGGTGGCTGTCCCTTGGTACTCAGTCCCGACCCGCCACTATTTCTCCCAGTGTGCAGTCCCCGCCTTTCACAAGCATGTGTCACATAACATCAGCCATACCCTGACCAACGCTGTTAACAGGAAGGTCCACTTAACCACGGACACGTGGACAAGTGCTTGTGGCCTGGGATGCTACATTTCCCTGACGGCATACTGGGTGAGCATTGTGGAAGCCGGCACCCAGTCGGACCCTGAGACTGAACAGATGCTACCGACCCCGAGGAAGATTGCGGGCCCTGGTTCAATCAGAGTTGCCCCCACCTTCCACAGCAGTTCCTTCACCTCCTATTCCTCACCCTCCAACTCAGACATGTCAACATCAGTCGCAAGCTGGAAACACTGCAGCACTGTCTCGGCCAAGCTGCAGCAAGCTCTGCTGAAGCTAATCTGCTTAGGTGGCAAACTGCACACCATCACGGAGTTGTTGAAAAGTCTAAAGGGTATGCCACACTAAACGAGATCACTAACGAGAACGTTAAAATACGTCACTATTTAGCGATC
>VIAB01026128.1:3803-14189 GCA_009801035.1 Oophaga pumilio | reverse complement strand
TATATATGTGTGGGGCCATCATACTATATATGGAGGATTATATGAGTTGGGCTATCATACTATATATGGGGGATTATATGTGTGGGGCCATCATACAATATATGGGGATTATATGTGTGGGGCCATCATACTATATATGAGGGATTATATTTGTGGAGCCATCATACTATATATGGAGATTATATGTGTGGGGCCATCATGCTATATAAGGGAGATTATATGTGTGGGGCTATCATACTATGTATATATGATGGATTACAGGTGGAACCATTATACTATATAAATGTCATAATTAAATGATAACTATGCACTAAACTACAACTCCGTCTATAACCCTGGCCCATATGACAAAAGCCCTGCCCCTGCCCAACCTCCACCCCTACGGGCCATGGAAGAATGGTCTTGCTTGAAGCCAGTCCCTGGTGCAAAAAAGGTTGGGGACCACTGATATAGACCCCTCAAAGTGACATCAAATGTGATGTGGTCCTTAAAAAAAAATGGTGTTTTAAAAATGAGAAATCGCTGTTTAACTTTTAACCCTTATAACTTCCTAACAAAAAAATGTTGGTTCCAAAATTGTGCTGATGTAAACTAGACATGTGGGAAATGTTACTTATTAAGTATTTTGTGTGACATATCTGTGTGAGTTAAGGGCATGAAAATTCAAAGTTGAAAGATTGCGAAAGTTTCAAAATTTTTGCCAAATTTCCATTTTTTCACAAATAAACGCAAGTCATATCAAAGAAATTTTACTACTATCATGAAGTATAATTAATGAGAAAACTTTGTCAGAATCACCAGGATCCATGGAAGCTTTCCAGAGTAAATACTTCATAAAGGGACAGTGGTCAGAATTATAAAAATTGGCCCAGTCATTAAAATGCAAACCACCCTCGGGGGTAAAGGGGTTAAGCTTTATTTTTTTATTTTCTTTGTATACTACTATACCATTAAATAATTTACTTTAAACACCAATAACTGAATGACTGTTGCAGCAATGTGCCACATTGGAGCATATACTCGTAGTTCTAGGAGAGTTTATTCGAAGTTTAGGCTCATCCAATGATGGTAGGTCACTGTGACATTCTCTTCTTTTATATCTGCGCCATTCTTATGATACAATATATGTTTTATACTCTTTATGGATCTGTTTTGCTTATAGGTGCAAAACAATACAGATAAGATATTGCTACTGTTTATACTTTTTAGGCAAATTTTATGCATAGCCTGAGTTTGCTTTTTCTTTTCGCTTTTAACAGTAGAACATTTATTTTGTACACAAAGGAAATTATTTTTTTACTTTCTACCTATGAAACAAACACTAAAACAAACATACATGTTTAATGATTATAGACAAAAATGCTTTTCCTCTGTTTAATTTATAAATCAATCCATCCATCAAATTTTTGTGACAACCTAATGGATGTATTAAGATTTTTACAGGCGTTGTTACTGATTTATTATACTTGCAAAAAGTTGCTTTTGAGGCTATTCAGGTAACAGAATGCAATATTTGTAGTACCCAAGGGTTCAATATGTTGTATAAAAGCATCCTTCAAAAAATGGTAGATATCAAATCCTCTTATATGAAACCTTTGTTTTCTTAAGAGTGAAACCCTTGTGTATCAAGGAAGCGATAAACTTGTAACTAAAAAACTCAATATCCTTCCATTACTGAAGTGAGAAGAAATAGTTCTATATTTTGAAATCTATTCTCTTTATATATTCTCTATAGAGGTTTTATAAGATATCTCTTAGGATGTGCTAAATGACAAATCTACCGCTATGTGAGCATAAATCTGTGAAAAACAGTGATTGAGCATTTTTAACTCTCTACATTTATTTATGTAATTTATGAAAATATTAAAATTTAAAAGGTTATGAGAACACAGTGTTTTTAGATGCCAGCATACCCATCGACACTTTGGGAAAACACCAGCTTTGCTTTTCCTGAAGTATCTTAGTGACGTTAATCATCTTTTTTTGATGTCTTCTCTGACATCTTTCACCGCTGCTTTGTTGCTGGTATTGTTATTTAAAAATTGTATACATTATTAGCAAGTTGCTTCCAACCAGAAGCCATCACACGAATAGTCAGGTCACTTCTTTTAACCGCTTTGCGGCTTTGGAAGTCTGAAGCAGTTAAAAGAAGTTTAAAGGGAATCTGTCAGTAGGATCAACCCTACTAAGCCATCTATATAGATAGTCATGTAGGTCATAGGAAGCTGAATAAAATAATATTGTGATATATTATCGATTCGATGTCTTATTCCAGAGAAATCCACATTTTCTTACATGTATATTAACTGTTTCAGGCTGTGGGCTGGGCTGTATGAGAATCGGCCTCCAGAGCTTATTTTACATGAGAGGAGGCGTTACCAGTGAGAGACATGTAATTAACACAGCACAGTAGAACTGAACTTTGTCTTCTTACAAACATATTTGCTGCAGCTCTCACAGCTCTGCTGTATTGTAACAATATTGCAACCCTGTCTGCTTGAGAGAAGCTAAAGCTAAGAGAAACCTGTAGATGTGTCAGGTATAATCACACACACAGCTCTGCAGTGAGATAACGAGAGCAAGGAAGAATTCACTGCCTACCCAAGTTGTTATGTACATCGTGAAGTTTGTTATACAAAGGTACAGGCAATTCATCCACAGGGAGAAGGTAGTTTTTTGCAACTGATGTTTTGATTTTAATAATCTTTCTCAAAATGGTCGATAAAAGGAAAGGGATAGAATGACAATTACAAGGAATATATTACCAAGTGGAAATAATCCGTGCAAGTGATATTTACACATATGTGAAAGTGGTGTAAACTAATTTACATTAATACATATATACAATTGTACAGTTGTCAACCTAGGTCACAGTATACGATGGGGGAAAGAAAAAGAAAAATTGGTCACAGCATAGGGGTAATGGTACAGGGGTCATGGTATACAGCAAGGAAGTATATAACATAGGATGCTCAATATGCAGTATAGAAGTCAGAACATGAAGATCATAGCATATGGATCGCAAGACATAGTGAAAAGGTATAAGGCTTATAGGGTACACAGTACATTATAGAAGAATATGCATTGGTAGAGTCCTGATGAGGGTGATACATATGTGGCAACAAATGCAATGCATATGAAGTATAAGAGTATACAAGTACACTGGCTGAATGCAGTAAATAGGTTGTACACAACATGGAGAGGGGAGATGTACAGAAATTATAAAGCTACAAGATTACCAGGGTTTGTTTGGACCAGGGATCTGCCAGGTGACTTATAGGGTGCTATATAGAGTCATGTGTAAGGGGGAAGGCAGAATGTGGCTATCTAAGCTTAAAGCTAACCTGTCAGCAGCATTTTGCCAAGTAAACTACAGGCATTGTCATGTTGCCACTGTTACACTGATTAAAATGATACCTGGGGTGAAGTAAGCCATCTTGTGGTTCTTGTGTAATCAGTGTTAGAAGTTTTCAGTTAATAATATGCCCTTGCTCCGGGGCTGGACTGTAGGCAGAGTGTTATCTTTGTGCTCTAGGCAAGAGAAACTAAGAAGAGACCTGCCCAAAGGAACGCCCTGCAGCACAAACAGTCTGTCTCTCTCTGTATGATGAGAAACATGTATGTGCTTTGGGGCGGTCTTGTGGACAGGTCTACTCTTGTTTTTTTTGGCCTAGAGCACCAAGGTAAGACTCTGCCTACAGTTCCTCCCCAGAGCACGGATATCTCATTAACTAAAAACTTCTAACACTGATTACACAAGAATCACAAGACAGATTTCTTCACCCCAGGTATCATTTTAATCAGTGTAACAGCACCATCCTGACAATGGCTGTAGTTTACTTAGCAAAATGCTGCTGACAGGTTTGCTTTAAATTATGGCACAAACGTGTTATGTGAGTTAGATCAGGTGGCAAGATTGTTAGGAAAGCGTTGTTACTGGTTGAGTGTAGGTGTAAGGCAGTGGACAATTTTAATGGGCAGCGCCAATAACCAAGTAAATGTTGCTAAGGGATGGGAACACCAATGATGTATCACAAGGTGGCCTCTGCATCAGGAGAGCAGTCAGACATTACATATCATACTGGTAACTGTCCTTTTTATTTATTGTAATCTCTAGAGTCAGATTCTCATGCAGACCTGTGTCCGGCCCATAGTACGGAACAGCTCACTTACGTATAAGAAAAACGTGGATTTCTCTGGAATTAGACATCAGATCGCAGATAATATCATAGGTATCATTTTATTCAACTTCATATGACCTATATGCACATATAGACGTCTTAGTATGGTTGATTCTACTGACATATTCCCTTTAAAAACACTAAACATTTGCACATTAAGTCATTTTTACATTGCTAGGCATATGTTCATTCTTTTGGGCATTTTTTTTTCCTAAAAGACATTGAGTGCACATATTCTTAGAGCCCATTTAATCAAATCTTTTATGCCACATGTAAGCTATATAAAATGTTGTGACTTTTGGCATTTTCACAGTTTGAGTCAACTAAGCCAAAATGGAAGAGCTGGGGCAGGACATGAGCGTGGCTACATCAGTCCATCCAATTAATAAAAAATGCCAGCATTTAGTACACCATAAATAGTACTCCAGTATACAGGAATTTGGTGCCTTGTGTACTTCAGCAAGATTGGTGTAGTCTGAGCAGTCACTATGCTAGTTTTGATGAATTGGCCCCTTACTGTTTATGGCTGTACTGGGCTGTACCTTGAACACCTTTGGCATCCATTTTAGGCAGGTGTTATTGGTTTATTTTTATCAATTAACAAAATGTAGGTTTGAAGCCTAACATATGTATTTACATAATGAGGGAGTGTGTGGCCTAAAGATATCAACACACTTTATCAAGATGTGAAGAATTATTAGGCAGCTTGTTTTCAGCTGGCAAAATAGGCCAACTCTTGAAATTGCTAAGATATTGGGTCATTATCACAGAACAATCATAAGTTTTGTTGCAAATAGTCAACAGGGTCACAAAAACATATTGAGAAAAAAATGCACATTAACTCAAAGATTTGAGAAGAATCAAATATCAAGTGACCAGGAACCCATTACCCTCCAGCTCGGTCATATTCCAGAACTGGAACCTCCTTGAAGTGACCAAAATTACAAGGTGTTCATTGCTCAGAGACATGGCCAAGATAAGGAAGGCTGAAACCCGACGACCACTGAACAAAACACGTAATTTGAAACATCAAGACTGGAAAAGAAATATCTGAAGACAGGTTTTTAAAAGGTTTTATGGACTGATAAGATGATAAATACTCTTTACGAACACATGGATCAGCCCATGGCAGGATCAGTAATGGGCACAGACCTCCACTTCGACTCAGACACCAGCAAAGTGAAGGTGGGGTATTGCTATTAGCTGATGTTATTAAAAATGTGGATCTTTTCTTTTGGAACTTTTCTGGTTGAAGATTTATCTTTGAATCTTCCTCAATTTGTGTAATTTCACTGTTTCCTTCTTAGAGTAAAGACAATGCAATTTGATGTAATATGCTATCCATTTTCCTTACCAGAAAACAATATAAAATGTAAACAAATATTTATTGCCATTTACCTTGCCAATATCATCAGCCAACAATGAATGCATTAAACTTATCCAAGGTTTTTTTTACATCTGTATGTGCAGAAAGGTACTTTTATACAACATTTATGAAAGTTTTCAAGTTGGCTCAAAGTCACATTGGTTAATAAAATGTTGTGATATAGAATACAATTCTTAGTTGCATAAAAAAATTCTAAAAAGTTTTAGTTCTGCTTTGTATGCCAAATATCTGTCTTTATTAATGGTTAAATATAGAACACATAACAATGTTTTATTCACTCACCGAAGGGAATTAATTAAAGTATATTGCTAATGACTTCTTAATGAATAGACAGAAATTAAACATTGATGATGTTTACTAATTATGCAAATATTTTTTCCTGGCCTAAAACAGGCACTCACCTACTGGGATATCGAGATACAGCAATGAATTGTTTTGAACAGTCATACATTCATTATACAATGTTTTGATTACAATTTAGAATGCTTTGAATTCTGATGATCTAATCAAAAGAAGAAAAACTTCGTCATGACTTTCATTTAGATCCCCCTCCTCAAGGCATTTTCAGGAAAAGTTCTTGGTTGCTAGAAAAATTTACATAAATTTTTGCTGATAAAATGGAAAGTGAAGGTCAAAATTGATGATGTATATACAGTGATCAGCAGAAATGAGTACACCCGCTTTGTAAAGTAAGATTTTAATCAATATCTCACTGAACACAGGAACAATTTCCAAAATTTTGACTGAGTTTCGTGGAACATTTTCTTTAACCTATAACATGAAAGTAAGGTTAATAATATACAACTGGTGAAATAATTATTGAACATGTCACCAATTTTTTAAGTAACTATATTTCTAAACGTGCTCACATGAAATTTTCAGCAGATGTCGGTAGCAACCCATCCAATCCATAGAGGCAAAGAACTCAAACCATAGATATCCGTAAATTAAGTTTTGTGTAATAAAGAAAAATGACACAGGTAAAAAATATTGAACACGCTTGCTGAAATTTATTTAATACTATGCACACGAGTGTTTGTTGGTGATGAAGCTTTAGGACATCTCCTGTATGGAGAAACTAGTCGCATATATTGCTCAGGTGTGATTTTTTTTCCCATTCTTCTACACCAACACTTCTTCAAATCTTAAAGGTTCTGTGGGCTCCTTCTATGAACTCTGAGCTTTAGTTCATTCTCTGGGCCATTATAGCAGCTTTATTTTCTTTCACTGAAACCAATTGAGCGTTTCCTTGACTGTGTGCAGATGCGATCTTTTGATCGCCCGTTATTGCATTTTAATGCAATGTCATGGCATCCAAAAAACATAATTCCGGTGTTTTGACTTTTTGTTCCTGCTATGCCGTTTAGCGATCAAGTTATTCCTTATTTTATTGATAGATCGGGAGATCCTGAATGCAGCGATACCAAATATGTGTATGTTTGATTTTTTTATTTTTAATTTTGAATGGGGCAAAAGAGGGGTGATTTGAACTTTTATATTATTTATTTTTTTTTAAACATTTTCTTTGTACTTTTGGTATGCTTCTATAGTCTCCATGGGAGACTAGAAGCTGTCTCAAGCTCTGCTAGATAGAGGCAATGATCAGATCGCACTGGTAGGAAGGTAGGATTTGTGAATGTTTCATTTTCTCAGACACTTCTTTTTGTGCTAAACTAGTTATATAAGGCGGTGAACTTTGATTTTTGTATTGTTGAATGATCCCTTGAACAGTTAGTTCATTGGTGAACACAGATCTCAGCATTTTCTTTGTCCTCTATATTTATCTTGTTATTACCATCTTTTAAGAGGATGATACCATCTGCTTTTTTTCCTTTTTGGCTTTGATTTATTTATAAAATTTTTGGATTTATTTTAATGTCGCTGGTGATTTGTGTTTCAGCAGCTTAATTTCTTTCTTTGCATTTCTTATTGAGATCTTTATACTTCTGAAATGCTACTTCTGTACTCTTGGCCTTCAGGATTGTGAATGCCCTTTGTTTTTGCCTTATTATACCTTGTACTGTCTTATTTATCCATAATGGATTATGTTTAATCCTAGACATTTTATTACCAGAGGGAATAAGTTTTCTACAGGATTCTAGTAGTATATCTTTAAACATGCCCCATTTATGCTTGGTATCTCCAATTACCATGACATGGTCCCAGTCTACACGATTAAGCTCTTCCCTTAATTTGTTGAAATTAGCTTTCCTAAAGTTCCTGCTTTTTGCATTTCTGCTTTGAAATGTTTTATTGAATATTACATTGAAACTTACCGTATTTGGGTCACTGCTGCTCAAATACTCCTGTACCTGTAGATCTGAAATTATATCTGGTCTAATTAAAAGAGCCAGATCCAGCAAATTGTTTCCTCTGCTTGATTCATCTACGAACTGACCGGTAATTGTCTTGAACTGTGTTAAGAACTTGCAGCTTTTAGCACAACCAGAAGATTCTATGTCCCATTGAATGTCTGGATACTTAAAATTCCCCATAATAAGGACCCTATCATTATTTTCTGCTTTTTCCATTTGTTGCAACATTTGATCCTCTACCTGTTCATCTATATTAGGAAGCTTATAGTAAACTCCAGTTAGCAGCTTTCCATTATTGTCTTCTTGATGTACATTTACCCATACTGACTCTACATTGTCGCAGCTCTCCCCCAATGTCATCATTGAGCACACGTTTTAAGTTGGATTTAGGGAAAATACACACCCCTCCAACTTGTCTTTCCTGTCCTTTCTGAATGTAGTATAACCATCTATGTTTGTTACCCAGCCATACCTTTCCTCCAGCCATGTTTCTGTAATGCCCACTTCATCATAATCCGTGGCTGACAAAAATCTCTCTAATTCATTCATTTTGTTTGCAAGACTTTTTGCATTTGCCAGCAGACATTTAATACTGCTAATCACCTCTCTATTATCCTTACATGTCACAGCCCCCCTTACATTTGTATTGACCCCTAATGTGTCACTCTCTCTGTCAATTATATCCCCTTATTTTCACAACTACCCTCCCTCCCCAAGATCCTAGTTTAAAAGCTCCTCCATCTGTCTAACCAGTATTTCCTTCAGCACAACTGTACCCTTCCCACTGAAGTACAGCCTGTATCTATCGTAGAGCCTGTAGTTAACAGAGAAGTTGGCCCTGTTCTCTATGAACTCAAACCCTTCCTTCCTACTCCAATTTCTAAGCCACTTATTTGTCTAACTAAGCTCTTGCTGTATTTCTAGTGACACTCGTGGCACCTTAGAGGTCCTGGACTTCAGCTTTTCTTCTAATTTTTAGGGAACTTCCATTTCCCTCTAATTTAGTCATTGGTACTAATGTGTACTATGACTGCTGGGTTTTTCCAGCACCACCCAGCAATCTTTCTATCCAAACCACAATATTTCAATCCTGAGCACCCAGCAGCCAACACACTGTCTGTCATTTATGGTCTCAGCGGCAGATGAATCCTGTCTCTCCTCCAAATAGAGTCCCCTACTACCAACATCTTTCTGGTCTTTGCTGCACTCCCTTCTTCCAAGTCATTTTCCTGGTTACTTGGAGCAATGTCCTGCTGTAGTGATCCCAGTCCTGGGTTTGCATTCCTGATATCAGCCAAACAGGCATATTTACTAGGTTGTGCCAGATCAGGACAACGTTCCCTGACACTTTCCACCCACCCCTTCTTCTATTACCTAGCAACATACTTCTGGGTCCTGATCTTCTTCACCTTAACCCTCCTCCATATCACTGACCCCAGCCAGAGCATGCTCAGTGAACTCTAGACTTCTCTCCAGGTTCGCAATGCTCCCAAGTGTTGCAAGCTGCATATTTAGATCCATTACCTGGGCTTCCAGACAAGTAACTTACTGATATCGATCGCAGATATATTTACCCTCAACTAGCTGTTCAAGGCATGCATACATCTCACAAGATGTACACCTGCAGAACACATGTTAAATGGGGATAAACAGTACAGATAAAAGCAGAAAACAATGGAAAACTAGTAAGGATAACACCAAACTATGCTCTTGTGTTAAACTATGATATTGTACTTAACTATGCACTTATCTGCCACCCCCACACTTAAAATGCAGCCCCCCCTGCTCAATAGCCTCGCTACATCACTGGAACTTGTAGTTCTCCAACCAGCAAGGCACAGGTGCGGCTGCTTCAAACCCAAACCACAAGATACGTAAATCACAAGATCTCTTTTTTTCTTCTTTAACAGCAAAACAGACAAACGGACAGTACCCCAATTATACAATTACACAGTTATCACAAACTATGATGTTGTGTTTAACTATGCACTTATCTTTAGCCCCTGTTTGGAGTCATTGGAACTTGTAGTTCACCATCTCTACAATCATTTTATGGACAATCCTATTTGCTATCTCATACATAAATTTGCCATTCAACTATTTAGCATATGATTACTTATGCAGATTCTTGTCATGTCACTGCATTGTTACTGTTTTGCTACAAAAAATTTCTTCTTCATTGACCTGCTGGAACACAATGTCCTCCTTTTCATATCCATTGTAGTCGAGTGTATGAAGAAACTCAGCTTGTAGAATACTCACATATAGCTCAACATTTAGACCACCATCGAACCTGGTTAAGTATTCAATGCCTTTGGCTGTAAAAGCACCCCATATCATTAGGCTTTCTCCTCCAAACTTGACAGTTCCGTCAATTTCTCGATCTGTTATTCCCTTGCGTCTTCCAAACCCATTTGAACCCATTTGAACCTAGTCTGTTGACTTTTGTTTCATCACTACAAATCACCTGTTTCCAATCTTCTACTGTCCACTTTTCGTACTT